>CM032637.1:11964692-12104683 GCA_019097785.1 Fraxinus excelsior | reverse complement strand
TTTAAGCCATCAGTCGAGCATCAAAGGCGACTTAACCCGAATATGAAAGAAGTGGTGAGAGCCGAAGTTGTTAAATGGCTTGATGCAGGCATTATCTATCCCATCTCTGATAGTCCTTGGGTAAGTCCTGTTCAAGTCGTACCAAAGAAGGGAGGTATCACAGTGGTAGAAAATGAAGAGAATGAACTGATACCTACTCGACCTGTTACTGGTTGGAGAGTGTGCATTGACTACCGCAAATTAAACACTGCGACTAGAAATGATCATTTTCCTCTTCCTTTCATAGATCAGATGCTAGAGCGGTTAGCAGGGTATTCACATTATTGTTTTCTTGATGGTTATTCGGGCTACAATCAAATTGCAATAGCCCCGGAAGACCAAGAGAAAACTACTTTTACATGTCCGTACGGTACTTTTGCGTACAGGAGAATGCCCTTTGGCCTCTGTAATGCACCTGCAACTTTCCAACGCTGTATGATGGCGATTTTCTCAGACATGGTCGAGAAATGCATTGAGATCTTCATGGATGATTTCTCGGTATTTGGGTCTTCCTTTGACGGATGCCTGAATAATCTGGAGAGAGTGCTTCAACGCTGTAAAGATACCAATTTAGTACTGAATTGGGAAAAATGCCATTTTATGGTACAAGAAGGCATAGTTCTTGGCCATCGGATATCCCTGAAAGGAATTGAGGTGGATAAGGCAAAAATTCAAGTAATTGAAAAATTGCCCCCACCTACCACTGTAAGAGGGATTAGGAGTTTTCTCGGACATGCTGGATTTTACAGGAGGTTTATTAAAGACTTTTCGAAAATCACAAAACCTCTGTGCTCCTTACTTGATAAGAACACTACTTTCAATTTCTCTCAAGAGTGTCTCATTGCTTTCAATGCTTTGAAAGAAAAACTCATTACTGCTCCTATCATTGCAGCTCCAGATTGGACTCTTCCATTCGAGCTGATGTGCGATGCTAGTGATTATGCTGTTGGAGCAGTTTTGGGACAAAGGCGAGACAAAATCTTGCATGTGATCTACTATGCTAGTAGAACCCTAACCGATGCACAGCTGAACTATGCCACTACTGAGAAGGAAATGCTTGCAGTAGTGTTTGCGTTTGATAAATTCAGATCTTACCTCATTGGTTCAAAGGTCATCGTCTACACTGATCATTCGGCTATCAAATATCTGTTAGCTAAAAAAGATGCCAAGCCGAGATTGATCAGATGGGTACTCCTTCTGCAGGAGTTTGACCTCGAGATTCGAGATAAGAAAGGAATCGAAAATGTTGTAGCTGATCATTTATCTCGTCTCGAGCGACCCGAAGACGTATCAGAAGGAGATATTAATGAGGTATTTCCGGACGAACAACTACTGCAAATTCTCCAATTGGTGCAAGTAACTGATATGCCATGGTATGCGGACCATGTCAATTATCTTGCAAGTGGTATCATACCCCCGGAGCTTTCGTTTCAACAAAGGAAAAGGTTCTTCGCTGATATTAAGCACTATTTTTGGGAAGATCCTTTGTTGTTTAAAAGGGGTTCAGATCATATCATTCGGAGATGTGTACCGGAAAATGAAATGGAGAACATTCTTGATCGATGTCATTCTTCTCCATACGGTGGTCATTTTGGTGCTGTGAAAACTGCATCAAAGGTACTTCAGTCTGGTTTTTATTGGCCCACGTTATTTAAAGACGCTCACACACTTGTCTCCAAATGCGATAGATGTCAACGTACTGGTAACATCTCCAGACGAAATGAAATGCCGTTGACTTCGCTATTGGAGGTAGAGATTTTTGATGTGTGGGGCATTGACTTTATGGGGCCATTTCCATCGTCATTTTCAAACCAGTACATTCTGGTGGCGGTTGACTATGTGTCAAAGTGGGTAGAAGCGGTAGCTTTACCTACTAATGATTCTCGGGTAGTCGTGAACTTCTTGAAGAAAAATATTTTTTCTCGTTATGGCACTCCCCGAGCCATCATTAGTGACGGAGGCAAACATTTCTGCAATCGCCTCTTCGACTCACTTTTGGCCAAGTATGGGGTAAAGCATCGTGTCGCTACACCCTATCACCCCCAAACGAGTGGCCAAGTCGAAATCTCGAACCGAGAGTTAAAGAGAATTCTCGAGTTAACAGTGAATGCTTCACGGAAGGATTGGTCCAAGAAGTTGGACGACGCGTTATGGGCATACCGCACTGCTTTTAAAACTCCAATCGGTATGTCACCATATCGTCTTTTATTTGGGAAAGCATGTCATCTTCCCGTCGAACTCGAACACCGGGCATATTGGGCTATAAAAGCTTTAAACTTTGATGAAAAATTGGCCGGTGAGAAGAGGTTGCTCCAACTAAATGAACTTGATGAAATCCGCCTCGATGCTTATGAGAGTGCTCGTCTCTACAAAGAAAAGACAAAGAGATGGCACGATCAAAACATTGTTAAGCGGGAATTCTATGTTGGACAACAAGTTCTCCTTTATAATTCTCGACTCCGATTATTCCCTGGTAAGCTCCGTTCTAGATGGTCAGGTCCTTATACCATCACACAAATTTTTCCACATGGAGCGGTTGAGCTTTACTACAAAAATGGGAATTTCAAAGTCAATGGCCAGAGATTGAAGCCATATTTCGGAGGTGACTTTGAGAAAGACAAGTCCACCGTTAAACTCGCCATTCCCGAGTGATCAAGTCTTATAGTCAAGCTAACGACTATAACCAAGCGCTTGTTGGGAGGCAACCCAACTTTCTTACTGTTTAGATTCTTGTTATTTTTACATGTGTTTACTGCTTTTGTTATTATGTTTTTAAACTAATACCACTATTTTTGTAAGCAATGTTTGCAGTTCTACAAGTCTCTGATTTTTAGCAGGTTCTTATCAAATTGATGTACAACAAGATCTTTGGTCCAAGCTATTCAAGTGCATCACAAGTCCAAATACATGCATTGGTACCTTTTCACATTGAAATCAGGGAAGTCTCTATTTTCCTTTCGCTTGTTCTTTACACAGTGAGGACAATGTGTTGATTAAGTTTGGGGGTATTGAGCCTTGCTGGCTACTGATGTTGAGTTGTTTGATGTATTGAGCCTTGCCGGCTTTTCTGTATGCTTTAAATTGGTGATGATGTTGTAACATGTTAGATTGCCTTGCCGGCTGTGAATTGCATAGAGTTGGAATTGTTATTGATTCATAAACTATGTTTGTTTGCCAAATTATGCTGTCATGCTGCCAAAAATTTTCAAAAAAATTGCTTGTCCAGTTGAGATTATGAGTTTCATTGAGCACATAGTCATAATTGATTGTTGTTTAGATATGGAAATGATTGTTTTATGGAAACTGTTTTAATTGGTATAACTTAGGTTGTGAGTATTATTGCAAAATTATATCAACCTATACCCATTTCTCCTCCACTTTACCATGTTTTCAAATAAGTTTGGGGGTGATCGAACCGATGAATGATTTTGTTGAAAAAATGTGTTGATTCCATGCATGTTGATAAAAAAATTGTTTGTGTGGAGTGTCTGTTGCCAAGTATAAGCTAGGTATTGACCATATGCTAGGAATCTACGCCTTACTGTTGCTTAAAAAAAGAACATTGCACTGTGTTAAAACTATGTCTCACTTCGTAGCCTTTTTGACTCGAGTTATTAAGTCCGTTGGGGTATTTCAAAACCTGGTACCCTTTGGTCTAAACAACTGGGGAGCTACCGACCTAAAGCTCGTTACAAGGGTTAAGAAGAAAGCTTAAGGGAGTGAGATAAATTTTGAGCTTATATTGAAAAATTTGATTTGGTGCAATTGATTGATCTTGGGCGTAGATAACTAGTGGGTTTGACTTACTTAGTATAAACTTGATTGTAATGCACTCATTAGTGGAGAATCATCACATTTCTAGATGTTGAAAGTGCCGGTTAGATCCAACCAAACTAGTGCGGAAAAAGAAAAAAAAGAGTGAATGGAGAGAACCCTTTAGATTTACACCTTGGGAAAATAAAGAAAATATCTATTTTGAGTGTGAATTTTACGAGCGTGAAAGGATATATTTGACTACAAAGGGTCGGGTTGCACCCAATTTAAGATTTTTTCTATCTTGACAATTGTTTCCTAGTTTAGATGATGATTGAAAGTGGCTATGCACACACTACACTGATCGAACATTGGATGAGCTAAAATGATTTTTGATAGCATTATTTGGAGAATGGTTGTGAATTGATATACAATTTTATACTCATTGATATTTTTGGCAAGGTGTCTAATATGTTGATCATTATCGCATTTGCATGATTATGTTAGAAGTTAATCTTGCTCGGGACGAACAAGAGCTCAAGTTTGGGGGTGTGATAAGTGTGTTTTTACACACTTATTAAGCACTTTTTGCATTTAATTAGGATTGAAATTGAGTAGATTTCTATGCATAATGGTGTTAATTTCATGTTTGTAGGCTAAAACCCCGATTGAAAGAAGAACGAGGTGAAAAAGGAAGAAAATGGACTAAAAGTGCACAAAAATGTGAAGATGTAGACCAAAGCATACAAGTCACAAGTTGGAGGACATTGACATGCAATTTATGGAGGGCAAAATTGAAAGAAATGGCAAAATCCGAGGGCCAAAATGTATCAAATCATAGTAGAGGGACCTAATGCGCAAATATTGGAGGGACTTAGCTGCAAAAATGGCAGAACTTTCCATTAATTTCTGGCAGCCACCGCCTTTTTAGCAAAACAAATTGGTTTAGGGACCAATTTGTACACTTGGCGAAAGTTTGGGGACCTTGGTTGCAATTTTGCCTAGATATTTTGGAAACTTAATTGCTAAGTAAACAAAATATCTCACTTGTATATATACTTGGCTGGGACGTCCAAAATGGAGGAGAGAGATTAGATTAGTTTTTAAAAGTTTTTAAAAGTCTTATAACATAAGTTAGTTTTCTCTCTAGCTTTTCTTCATTTTCTTCTCTAGTTTTTCTTTTAGTTTGTTAGGTTGTTTTAATCTTAGCTCATTTTGGTGATCAAAAGTGGAAAGCAAAGGGGATTATTACTTGAAGAAACTTGGAAAAACATCTTGGAAGGATTCAAGATAGGCTACAAGGGTTGTATCTTCAAAACTTGTGTTCTTCATTTGTTTTTCCAATATTTGGCATGTATAACATTGTTAATCTCATTTGTTATCATTTTATGATGAAGAGCTAGATTACTTTGTTGGAATTTATGGAATAACTTAACTTAATGCTTCATTAATGTCGATTATATGTTTGTTAGAATTTTATTATGCATTTGTTATCAAAATAATAGTGTATTAATCATCATGTTGAAAATTACTTCATTTATGTGACGACATGATATGTGGTAATTAGGTGTTTTTGTGATTGTTGAAAGATAATTACATTTACTAGACCGAAATGATTGATGCCATGGGTTTGCTTAGTGTTCTAGGCGCGTCTAGGTGATATAGAAATATACACCTACCTCATGTGATCCGTTGCGCATTTTCACAAATATTGAATGCGATTAGTTAATTTTGTACCAACATAGAAATATGTGGTGTGAATTAATTAATTAGGGTTAATATCACTCGAAAGAGGGTATTAATTTAAAATTGGAAAATCGGGTCTGACTATTTATTTTGGTAATTTGCATCTGCGCGTGATTGAATTGACATTAATGAAGTATAGGTTAAGCGAAAACATAAATTCCAACATCTTTTAAAAATTCAAATCTTCTTACTTTTTATCTGTCATTTTATAAATTTTAATCAAAATTGTAGTTTTTAGGGTTTTTAAATCTATTTCTTTTAAATCTGTGTGTGTTCGTTAGATTAAGACGGATAAACTTAAAATTGAATTCAACACTCTCTGAGGGATCGACTTGGACTCTAAAGGTCCACTTTTACTACTTGTTCTCGACCCGTGCGCTTGCGGCATATTTTCAGCGAACAGCTATCATAAGCATTATCAAGTACGCATGCCGCATCATTGTTTGCATGTCAGTACATATGTCACGTTACTTACATTATCAATATGTTGTTTCACTATAGCACTACTATTACACTGAGTTGTGCAAATATGCATGTCATGATAAGCTCTCTACACATTATATCTGGAAGAAATTTGACGTCATTATTCACTTCATTGTCATGAGTGATTTAAGGGGCAAATGGATCCCAAATTTATTTGGTATATGTGTAGTGGATATATTGTATTATGCTACAGGATTGGTTTGGTCCATATTATAGAGGAGATGCTGCCGAAATTTCGACAAATTATATGCACCTCTATCTTTCGAGGCAATTCGTAAGTCCTCTTCTATTTGGGATCGAAGCATATTTTCGAGGCAGTTCATAAGTCCTCGCTTATCGGAGTTACTCGCATCTTTTAGGCCATCTGTAAGACTTCACCTACTGACATCTTATATCTTGAAGTCCGACCCCTCTATCTTTCGAGGCAATTCGTAAGCCCTCGCTTATTCAGGTTGTCACGCATATTTTCTGAGGCAGTCGTAAATACTTGCTTATCCGAGCTGTTTATATTTTCGAGGCAATTTGTAAGCCCTCACTTATTCAGGCTCGTACATACATTTTCTGAGGCGGATTGTAGCGATTTATATTCTCGAGGCCATCTGTAAGATTTCACCTACTAACATCTTATATCTTGAAGTCCAATCCGCACATGAATGTACGACTCAGACTTGGGGGACTATTGTTATACCCAGAAAATATATTTTCTATTGGGCTTGGGCCTCGGCCCATCAACCACCGACCCACCAACATTTTTCTATACATATGTAAGATTCATTTCATTTTAGGGGAGGATTTTCCAACCCTATCCAATTTCCCTTCTCGTCTCTTCTCTTGCACTCATTTTTTCTTCGTCCGATAGTTGATTTGACCGTCGGAGTGCAAACAGTCGTTGGACCTTTTTCTCGACCAACAGCCTTTGCCTCCTAACGGTGTGTTCGATGTGCAGGTGATGTCCACGTGGAGGGGACGGACAGAGATTCTGTTCGACCATTTCTTGAGGTCAACATAAGTCAAGTATACTAAGATCGGGGACTTGTTATTGTCTCAAAGAGAAATATATAAAAGTGACACATGCAAGAGAAATATCAAATCCTATGATCTCTAGCTCTCATATGTCATCGATGATTGGAGATCCCTTTGAAGATCATAAACTCTATGGAAGCACTATAGGTGCTCATGATAAGCCTAAAGATCTCTAACTACAAGGGTTCAGGGATTCTGAATGGCCTGCTGATCTTGATGAAATCAACATCAGGTTATAGCTTATTTCTTGGAAATAATCGAATCAGTTGGTGTTCAAAGAAGCAGTCGACCATTTCTCGATCTACTACTTAAGAGGAGTGTTGAAGCTTGGCAAATGCAGCTTCATAGTTAATTTGGCCTCGGTCATTGTTACGAGACTTGAGAACACTTTCAACAAGAACACACATTATTTGGTGTAATAATCTGAGCATTGTAGGTTCTCTCTCTCTCTCTTTTTTACTGAGATAAGCAGGCTCAAACCATCGACATCTCCTTTTAAGCCCCCGCCCTGACTAATTCTACCATAGGACAGCCCACTTGAGTTCAGTTCTTTGCTCGAGAAGGTGGACAGGTTCAAAACGAATAAATTTGGAATCAACATCGTGACTTTAGGAACGACAGGAACATCTAGAGTCAGGTGAACAACTAAAATCCAAATACCCATGCGGGGCATTAGAAGCGTAGTCTTGAGGTCTACAAATGATGAAATATGTTGAGTCACGTATCTATAAGTTGATATATTCCCGTAAATGGTGTAGAATAGTGTGACAACCTCACTTTCTTAAAAAACTTAAAGGTTACTTGAACATTGAAATCATAGCAACAAACGTGACACTATAGTTGTCATTGACCACACGATGTGACGGATGAAATGCCCAAAGCAATCATGCACTAGAGGTGAAGCTCATTTAGTGCTCATTTCGATCAACTCTCCATCGTTCTTTGGCTGAGTGATATTTATATCCACAGTGCTCCTTTTTTTCAATTATGAAGTGTGACTAAGTGATCTAAGTCACATTGGGCCTAGGCCAGCTGAAGATCAAGCCCAAACAAGACTCATGTAATAATACTAGCATCCGATCCTCGAATTCCCAATTCCCCAAGCCTCGAGGGAACATACCTATGAAAGCTTTTCGCTAGGGATTGACTAATAGTTTCACTTGCGATTCTCTGTGTTCTATTGCCCAGGTGTCGATGCGTATCTTAGGGTTTGTTACTTTTGATGATCTTTCTTTTTGGCGGATTCATCTTCTTGTTCTATTGATCAGAAACATCTAATATCCATATTGGCCCACCTCAAATGTGTATATTGATATATATTATTTTATCGAAGTCAAATTATCTCGGTACATGGCTACATGCTAAGTGTTTGGTCTCGACCGATTCGATCATATACTTGAGTTTGTCAAAACACTCCGTGGGTTTTGCTAATTTTTTATTTATTTTTTCGTTCTTTTTATTATTTTCCATTTCTTTGTTTTTTTATTTTTATTCACCAATAAACTACCATATTTTCATTAACTTTTTAATAGAATTTAGTCCACTAAACATAAAAATCATGGTACAAAATTGATGTTTGATAGTAGATAAAAATGTTGAAATTAATAATTAGGTACGTTATAAGTTAAGAAGACAAATATAGCAATTCTTCCTTAAATCAAAATTCAGCTCCGTCGTCCATCACTATCTTGCATTGTATATCGCCGCTGCCGTTCCCTTTCTCCGCAATGAACTCTCCGCCGCCGTTCAAAGGTCCCCCTCCACTCTCCACCGCCATCCCTCCGCCGCCCACCCCTTTATCCGCTCTCAGCGCTCTCCTTAACCTCACAGACACTGCCCTTCGCTCCCTCCCGACGCCTCTTCCCGCCGACGCCGCCTCTCCTTCTCTGCTCCCTTGCCCTTTCAATCCCAATCACCGTCTTCCCCCTTCCTCCCTTTTCTCCCATTTTCTCCATTGCCCGTCCCCTATATCTCTCCCTCCACTCCACTACCCTTACACTCTTCACTCCTCTTCATCTGCCGACTCCACCACACCCCTAAACCAACTCGATCCCTCCTCTGACCTCTGCCTGTCCCTGGAAAACTTCCTTGATTGCACCAATTTTTTCTACTCTAATTGTCCTGGAGTCGTCACGCTTACTAACAATGAAACTTCAACGTCTGCAGTCTCACCTCCAATGCTCACTTTGCCTGGATTTTTATCGATTGAATGCGGAAATCTCAATAATAACCCCTCGAAGGAGTTGATGGGTTTTTTGGTAAACTCAATTAGGCTTCTGCCTTCAGAGATATGGGCGGTTGGGAATGAAATGGAAGCATGGAGTGGTTATCCAACCGCATATTCTTATAGAATTTTGCGTTCAATTCTGAGATTGCGCGATGATAAATTGTTGCGACTCCGCAAATGGATTGTCGCAGAATCGCCCAAGTACGGAGTGGTAATTGATTTTGCTATGAGAGATCATATGGTTTTACTGGTTAGGCTGTGTTTGAAGGCAATGGTAAGGGAGGCTTTTGGTTTATCTGGTTCTTTGTTTCGCGATGAAAAGGAGAAGACGGAAGATCAAGAGTTAGGATTGAGCAAAGTTTTGTGATTTTCGAAAAGTCTTTAATAAACCTCCTGTAAAATCCAGCATGTCCGAGAAAACTCCTAATCCCTTTTACAGTGGTAGGTGGGGGGCAAATTTTTTTTTTTTTTTTTTATTTGAATTTTTGCCTTATCCAACTCAATTCCTTTCAGGGATATCCGATGGCCAAGAACTATGCCTTCCTTCTTTGTACCATAAATGTCATTTTTTTTTTTTTTTTTTTTCTTTTTTTTTTTTTTTTTTTTTTTTTTTTTTTTCTCTTTTTTTTTTTCTTTTTTTCCCCATTCAGTACTACAATTGGTGGTATCTTCACAACGTTGAAGCACCTTCTCCAGATTATTCAGGCATCCGTCAAAGAAAGACCCAAATACCGAAGAAATCATCCATGAAGATCTCAATGCATTTCTCGACCATGTCTGAGAAAATCGCCATCATACAGCGTTGGAAAGTTGCGGGTGCATTACAGAGGCCAAAGGGCATTCTCCTGTACGCAAAAGTACCGTACGGACATGTAAAAGTAGTTTTCTCTTGGTCTTCCGGGGCTATTGCAATTTGATTGTAGCCCGAATAACCATCAAGAAAACAATAATGTGAATACCCTGCTAACCGCTCTAGCATCTGATCTATGAAAGGAAGAGGAAAATGATCATTTCTAGTCGCAGTGTTTAATTTGCGGTAGTCAATGCACACTCTCCAACCAGTAACAGGTCGAGTAGGTATCAGTTCATTCTCTTCATTTTCTACCACTGTGATACCTCCCTTCTTTGGTACGACTTGAACAGGACTTACCCAAGGACTATCAGAGATGGGATAGATAATGCCTGCATCAAGCCATTTAACAACTTCGGCTCTCACCACTTCTTTCATATTCGGGTTAAGTCGCCTTTGATGCTCGACTGATGGCTTAAAGTCATTCTCCATCAGTATCTTGTGCATACAAAAAGACGGACTAATTCCTCGAATGTCAGCAATCGTCCACCCGATGGCTTCTTTATGCTCCCGAAGAACTCGAAGTAGCTTCTCTACTTCTAGCTCACTCAAGGAGTTAGAAATGATAACCGGAAGCGTGGATGATTCACCCAAATAAGCATACCTTAAATGAGGTGGAAGAGTTTTCAATTCAAGCGTGGGTGCTTTTTGAAGTGATGGAAGTGGTGGTGAAGAAGTCTTGTCCAAATCCTCAACATATGGGGTTCTCTTATATGCATGAGAAGGTATAGCATTTAAGTAATTTGCCATGCTTTCAACATCTGAATCCCCATCCTTATTATGTGACGAACTCATAAGGCATTTTTTAGATGATCCTCAGAACGTCCATAAAAAGAGTCGGCAACCAATTGATCAATAACATCAACTCTAAAGCAAGTATCGGATGCCGACGGGTACTTGACTGATTTCAAGATATTAAATGTAGCTTGCTCATCTTGTACCCGTAAGATGAGTTTCCCTTCTTGCACGTCGATCAATGCTCGACCAGTGGCAAGAAATGGCCGCCCTAAAATAATAGGGATATCATGATCTTCCTCCATTTCGAGAATAATGAAGTCAGCTGGAAAGATGAACTTGTCAACTTTCACTAACACATCCTCAACGACACCACGAGGATACGTAATAGAACGATCGGCCAATTGCAAGGATACCGTAGTAGCCTTGACTTCTCCCAATCCCAATTTTCGAAAAATCGACAATGGCATCAAATTAATGCTAGCTCCAAGATCACACAGTGCTCTACTAATATTCAGATCGCCAATGACGCATGGAATAGTAAAGCTGCCCGGATCTTTGATTTTTGGAGGTAACTTGTTTTGGAGGATGGCACTACACTCCTCAGTTAACATCACCATCTCATGCTCCTCAAACTTCCTTTTGTTAGAAAGGATATCTTTCATGAATTTAGCATAGCTCGGCATTTGAGCTAGAGCATCAGAAAATGGGATATTAATGTGTAGTTTCTTGAAGACCTCCAAAAATTTACCAAATTGCACATCCAATTTGTGCTTCTGGAGCCTTTGTGGGAAGGGAATAGGTGGTACATAAGCTTTAACTGGTGTAGGAGCCTTTGATGATGATGGCTCGTCTACATCAGTCTTACTTGGTTCAGGAATTTCCTTCGGTCCTGTACCACCTCCTTTTCAGCAGTGGGTGCAGCGGGTCGTACTACCGTGGGATCAACCAGTTGCATCCCACTTCTGGTAGTAACAGCTTGTGCATTCTCTTGAGGGTTTGTTTCAGTGTTACCTGGTAAAGCCCCTTGAGGCCTCTCAGAGAGAAGTTTAGCAATCTGGCCCACTTGCCTTTCTAAATTCTTCAAAGATGCATCATTGCGCTCTTGATATTGCAACTGATGGTTTCCTAATTTAGCAATGGCCTCTTCCCAACCTTCCTTCTTCTCTTGTGGTTTAGGATTCAATACATTTTAATTGTTCCCATAAGAGAAGTTGGGATGATTACGCCAACCAGGGTTATACGTCTGCGAATAAGGGTTGAACCCGGGGCGTTGAAAATTTTGAGTATATGCCAGTTGCTCGGGTGGTCCCGAACTACTGGCAATCAGAGGACAATTCGGACTCGGATGGTTCACCCCACACAAATCACACACAGGCGGTGATTGTATCATGTGAGCTGACTGAGAACTGGAAGAGGATGTCGAAAGCCCTTCTACTTTCCGTGCTAAGGAGTCGATCTTAGATAAAACTAAGGAATATGCTTCACTGTCTCGAGCTCCACTAACTCCTATTTTAGCACGTCTATCCGGCCACATAGCACTTTGTTCACTCATCACCTCAAATAACTCATACGCCTCTCAGATACTTTTGTTTTGGACAGATCCGTTTGACGACGAGTCGACATTTGATCGGTGAGATGGAGTTAAACCGGAATAGAAGTATTGGACTTGTTGTGCTAAAGTAATCCCATTGTTTGGGCACTTTCTTAGCATGTCCTTGAATCTCTCCCAAGCTTCATGAAACGTCTCTGAGTCAAATTGTTGAAAAGTGGTTATATCGTGTTTGAGTTTGGCAACACGAGCGGGTGGAAAGAATTTGGTTGTGAATTTCTGTACCAGTTCTACCCAGCTTGTGATACTCCTCGGTGGTAGAGTGTCAAGCCACTCTCTCGCCTTGTCTTTCAGAGTATGCACGAATAACCTCATTCTGATAGCCTCCTCACTCACTCCTTCATAAGTGAAATTGCTCACAATTTCCATAAATCGAGCCACGTGAGCATGAGGATTTTCATCTATTCTCCCATAAAATGATATGGTGTTGGAGAATAGATTAATTACATCAGGCCTCAGTTGAAATTTTGCATGCCCAAAAGAAGGATAGATGATTCCTGATTGATTCTCAACTACAGGACGGTTCAAGAAATCCCTAAACAGCATGTCTTCCTCGTTTACAACGGGATCCTGGATCCTTCCTGCTTGGTTATTAAAACCAGGCGGAATACCATCCCTTGGGGCATGTCCCGGTTGAATGAGAGGGTCAACAGGAATTCCTTGTCGATCCATCTCAATCTGTTGTCTTCTCAACTCGTTTTGTTCACGCAATCTCTTTCGAAAAGTCTCCTCGATTTCCGGATCAAATTCGGCAAGATCGAGACTTCGCGAACGATGCATAAAAATTCAATAAGTTTAGAGTTTTGAAAATACAGAAGACAACCACACTTTTGGATTTTTTTAGGAAAAAGTTAAAAAAAAATAACAGAAATAAAGTTCGTTAAAGTGAAAAACAATTAAACTGAAAAATTGATCTAAACACTCCCCGGCAACGGCGCCAAAAACTTGTTCGCTGAAAATATGCCGCAAGCGCACGGGTCGAGAACAAGTAGTAAAAGTGGACCTTTAGAGTCCAAGTCGATCCCTCAGAGAGTGTTGAATTCAATTTTTAAGTTTATCCGTCTTAATCTAACGAACACACACAGATTTAAAAGAAATAGATTTAAAAACCCTAAAAACTACAATTTTGATTAAAATTTATAAAATGACAGATAAAAAGTAAGAAGATTTGAATTTTTAAAAGATGTTGGAATTTATGTTTTCGCTTAACCTATACTTCATTAATGTCAATTCAATCACGCGCAGATGCAAATTACCAAAATAAATAGTCAGACCCGATTTTCCAATTTTAAATTAATACCCTCTTTCGAGTGATATTAACCCTAATTAATTAATTCACACCACATATTTCTATGTTGGTACAAAATTAACTAATCGCATTCAATATTTGTGAAAATGCGCAACGGATCACATGAGGTAGGTGTATATTTCTATATCACCTAGACGCGCCTAGAACACTAAGCAAACCCATGGCATCAATCATTTCGGTCTAGTAAATGTAATTATCTTTCAACAATCACAAAAACACCTAATTACCACATATCATGTCGTCACATAAATGAAGTAATTTTCAACATGATGATTAATACACTATTATTTTGATAACAAATGCATAATAAAATTCTAACAAACATATAATCGACATTAATGAAGCATTAAGTTAAGTTATTCCATAAATTCCAACAAAGTAATCTAGCTCTTCATCATAAAATGATAACAAATGAGATTAACAATGTTATACATGCCAAATATTGGAAAAACAAATGAAGAACACAAGTTTTGAAGATACAACCCTTGTAGCCTATCTTGAATCCTTCCAAGATGTTTTTCCAAGTTTCTTCAAGTAATAATCCCCTTTGCTTTCCACTTTTGATCACCAAAATGAGCTAAGATTAAAACAACCTAACAAACTAAAAGAAAAACTAGAGAAGAAAATGAAGAAAAGCTAGAGAGAAAACTAACTTATGTTATAAAACTTTTAAAAACTTTTAAAAACTAATCTAATCTCTCTCCTCCATTTTGGACGTCCCAGCCAAGTATATATACAAGTGAGATATTTTGTTTACTTAGCAATTAAGTTTCCAAAATATCTAGGCAAAATTGCAACCAAGGTCCCCAAACTTTCGCCAAGTGTACAAATTGGTCCCTAAACCAATTTGTTTTGCTAAAAAGGCGGTGGCTGCCAGAAATTAATGGAAAGTTCTGCCATTTTTGCAGCTAAGTCCCTCCAATATTTGCGCATTAGGTCCCTCTACTATGATTTGATACATTTTGGCCCTCGGATTTTGCCATTTCTTTCAATTTTGCCCTCCATAAATTGCATGTCAATGTCCTCCAACTTGTGACTTGTATGCTTTGGTCTACATCTTCACATTTTTGTGCACTTTTAGTCCATTTTCTTCCTTTTTCACCTCGTTCTTCTTTCAATCGGGGTTTTAGCCTACAAACATGAAATTAACACCATTATGCATAGAAATCTACTCAATTTCAATCCTAATTAAATGCAAAAAGTGCTTAATAAGTGTGTAAAAACACACTTATCAATAGCGTAATAATGTAATGATACTAAAGCGCACCAGTATCACAATAGTCCCTCAAGTGTGAGTCAAATATTAATATGATGGGCGGACTGAGAATATAGGCCACTGTGATGAAGTTGATGTAGAGACGAGACTAAATATAAGCAACTGTGATAAGCTGATGCAGATGCGATGATTCTAATGTGGTGCTCTAATGTAAGTAGTAGAGGCGATGCTGCTCTGGACAGAAGTAGCAAAGGTGATGCTTTGGACAAAAGTAGCAAAGTCGATGATCCGCTTCACCAGAAGTGGCACCTGCACCTCTCCTAATGAAGTGGATGCTCTGGACAAAAGTAGCAAAGGCGAAGCTCTGGACAAAAGTGGCAAAGGCTATGATGCTCTGGACAAAAGTAGCAGAGGCGATGCTCTAAATCATAGTAATAGAGGCGATGTTCTGAACAAAAGTAGCAGAAGCTATGATCTACTTCACTAGAAGTGGCACCCGTACCTCTCCTAATGAAGTGGACATCCTTGAGGTGGCCCCACCCATGGGGGTGTACGCACCTTTGCAAGGGCTTCTTGGTGTCTGATCCAGCCATGAAAAGAGTGTGTAAGAAGCGATGAATAAACATCTCGCGAAGCCAGGAATAAGCATCTGGCTAGGCAAGGAATAAACATCCCGTGAAGCCAAGAATAAGCATCTAGCGAAGCGGGGAATAGACATCCCGTGAATAGTCGAACTATCGGAGTCTTACAAACTAGCCACAAAATGACGAGGACTTACAGCTCGGCTCAACGATAGTGAGAGGCGAGGAATAAACATCTCGCGAAGCCAAGAATAAGCATTTGGCGAAGCAAGGAAAAGGTATCCCGTGAATAGTCGAACTATCGGAGTCTTACAAATTGGCCTCGGAATGACGAGGACTTACAGCTTGGCTCAACGATAGTGAGAAGCAAGGAATAAACATCTCGCGAAACCAAGAATAAGCATCTGGCGAGTAGCCTCTTCCTTTTTCAAGGAACGAGGTCTTATGATAATCGCCTCTTCCTTTTTCAAGGAACGAGGACTCCAAGATATCACATCTTCCTTTATTCAAGGAACTATGACTGTCTTTTCCTTTTTCAAGGAACGAGGACTTAGGATAATCACCTCTTCCTTTTTTCAAGGAACGAGGACTCCTAGAATGTTGCTTTTGCTAATAAGAAATCCACGAGCTTGGGCTCGCCTTCAATAATGCGAGGTCTTAAAATTTAGCCTCGAACGTGTGAAGTCTTAAAACTTGCCTTGAATAATATAGAAGATGAAGAAGGATCCGAGCTCAACAATTTCATTATACGCTTTGCGTGCACTTGCAAATATAATGGGATGACTGAGGTTTGTAGCCGGTCCACGAAACCGTCAAGGATCATAGCAGCACATTCCACACATCTTTCACCTTTTTTCATAGCAAATAAAAGAATCCACCAGAACGCGAATAAAAGAATTCGAAGGCCTCATAAAATTTTGCTTGGACATTGCCACTCAATAATATTGAAATCCCAGCCGGGCGTAGTAACCAAAATTTCAATTGAAGCCAAATCAGCATTTATGGTAACTTCTTTGTTTGATTTTAGGCATAAGCTTTGTGCAATGGCAATTTCAATTTTTGTTGTGGAAAAGTTACGGCCGTGTTGTTGTGAGCGGCAAATGAACCTAGCTTCAGCCAGCTTTTTCTTTCCATATAGGACGCCATTATAACATGGGCTAATGGAGGAGAGTAAATATTGAATTAAAATACCAGAATTTACCTCATGAATCTGCCCAAGTTAATTGCAGCAGCCATGGTAGAAGAAACAGATCCAGGAGAAAATGGAAGTGTCCTAGGAGTCTAATTGCTTTGCCCGATCCTGATTATGCAAACCCATCATGAAGACCCCAAAACAGAATAATCCTTGATATGTCTAGGTGACCTTGTAGTAGAAGACAATTGCACAGCCCAAAGGTTAAATAAAAGATCCAATAGGCCTGATGCAATTTGATCATTGTGATTTTGCATAAACATTAGGCCCAAATAAAAGTAAATGATTATGGGGCCACCTTCTATAAATCTTTGGCCCAATAATATTGAGGCCCAAACTAACTTGCACCACTTGCAATCTAGGTGGATGAAATTAGTTTGCAAGAAGTCAACAAAGTACCAAGTGTAGGCTGCAAATGTCTGTTCTATTTTCAAACAAGATAGATGGCGTGAACCATTTAAGAAAGCTATTATCATGACCTGTCTCCTCCATCATTTAATGCTTACCCAGTGGACAAAAGCAAGAAATATGCATTTAAGTTTCCCGGTGGGGTTGCAAGTGGCAGCTGCTGAATTGACAGTGGTCGCCGTAACCTTCAACATCACGCGGCCTCCTCAACGGCGGGGCCAAAGGCTACTGCATTTCATAGAACATGCTGCACACGAGTCTCAAAGAAGATCCCCTCTATTATCAATGGAAGATGAACAATGAAAGGAGCTTTGAGATGTGGATGGGAGGAGGCGACAATGGAGATGCTAAGAAGGGTGCTTGAGCTTTCAACACCACTGCCATAGTGGCTTCTCCAAAAATTGCTTATCCCTTGGCAGATCCTATCATGTGTTGGGTAGTAAAACATTGAATTGAAGAAATTGATTCTTTCCAGTGGCTTTGTGGTGGAGATCTCATCCCTTCCATTGGGCAAAAATTAGTTAAAGAATAAAATAGCTAGCCAAAGTGGAATAAGGAGATGGCATTCTTCTTGAAACCCAGTAACATTTTTTGTTTTGACGTCTCCAACATTTCTCAAAAAAAAAAAAAGGAAATACCCCTGTAATGTGGGTGTTTGTTTTTCGCTATATGCAATCTTCTTTCTCTGTTAAGTGTTGAACTTTTTTCGCCTGAAGCATAGAAAAATGGTGGCTCTCCTCCTCTGTTTTTGGTCGAGGAACTGCCATGTTACAATGGCTGTCTTTGCTTTTTTCCAGTAGAAATTCTATGAAAAAATTATATTTTCCGGTGACTTTTGGCATGTGGTAAAACATGGTTAACGTACCGTTTCCCACAGACGGCGCCAATCTGTTGACCTCAAAAAATGGTCGAACAGAATCTCTGTCCGTCCCCTCCACGTGGACATCACCTGCACATCGAACACACCGTTAGGAGGCAAAGGCTGTTGGTCGAGAAAAAGGTCCAACGACCGTTTGCACTCCGACGGTCAAATCAACTGTCGGACGAAGAAAAAATGAGTGCAAGAGAAAAGATGGGAAGGGAAATTGGATAGGGTTGGAAAATCCTCCCCTAAAATGAAATGAATCTTACATATGTATAGAAAAATGTTGGTGGGTCGGTGGTTGATGGGCCGAGGCCCAAGCCCAATAGAAAATATATTTTCTGGGTATAACAACTTATATGCCCAAAAAGCAGTTCAACTGCTCCAATCTAAAAGAAAAAATCGCTTTATACAGACATGAAATAAGAGTTTTGATTCATCCGGATCACTAATGTATTACAATAATATATAATCAACCTATACGATTATGTATTGTTGATCTTTCAAAGAAGTGTGTGTCTATTCGAGATGATTCAAAACCCATGGAATGCAAGAAGCCTTTAAACAATCAAACCAAGCTCGAGAAGCTTTTTTCTAACCTTATAATGCTTTATTTAGTTTGCAAACTAACACTTGGATCACCTTGAGATTTCTCAAATCCACGGGGTTGCTCCATAAAAACATACTCTTGAAGAATGCAGTAGAGAAAGAATGCTCCATGTAAACATCTTTCATATGATGGGGTATGCTATTAGGTTGATGCATATTCATATAGTTTATCTTATCCACTCGAAATTCCAAATGTTGGGGGGAAGTTTTTCCGTTTTCCTCAAAAACTCCGTGTAAATATGTTCTATACGCGTGAATTGACGTTGCTCTATAAAACTTATACATACGTTAAAACTCTACATTCATTTATAGCTCGAAACTAGAATCTTTCTACGTAGCTTCGCATCTCAAGACCACTTATCTCTTGGAAAAGTAGAACTATAACAACTAGGGAACAATACATAAATCCTACATATTAAAATCACATTTCAAAACTAACAAATTTGTTAAATTATTTCAAAATTCAGGTGTTAATTCAAATTAAATATATATATTATATAATTAATTATCCCTACCTCACCCCACCCGACCACCCCTATCCCCTCCCGCCCTCCTCCCTCCCCCCCAATTTTTTTTTTTTCAAAAATTCAAATCTGAAAATCACACCACCTCCCGACCCACCCATCATCGACCCCACAAGAAATTTCCAGGAATTCAAATCTGAAAATCATACCACACCACCCCAACTAGGGGTGGGCGTGGGTTGGGTTGGGTCGGTTTTTGCCCCAACCCAAACCCAACCCAACATTGTCGGTTTGTTCGAAATCCAACCCAACCCAACCCATGTAAATGTTGAAACCCAACCCAACCCAACCCAATTATGTGTCGGTCGGGTTGGGTTGGGTTGGTCGGTTTAAGATAAGTTTATTGCATAAAAATTAAAATCATCCAATTTTTGATGTACAATAACATTAATATAGTCATTTGGTGTCAATAAACTTGAAAAAATAAAATAGTACAATCCTTCAAAATACAATAAGATTAAAAATAAAACTACAATCTTGAAGAAGAAAATGAAAGGAAATCAAGAAAAGATACATAAACTAAAATTGACATGCCTACCAACAAAATCACAGCTTACATATTAGAAATGGAGCGACGAGATTTGAATGGATCAAAACTTCATTAATCAAATAAAAAAGAAAAACATTTCCCATTCTATCATTCCATAAAAAACTTTATTTTAAAGTATACATGCATACCCCATCAATAGAATCTACCCTGAGCTTTGTGTGTTAATGGACAAAGCACCATTTTCATCTTTTCTTACTGCTACATTGGCCAAAATAGAGAACCATCCACTCTCTGATGTTTAAAATATTTTTGAAGTAGATAAAAGGTATTTCTTCAGAAATGAGAAGCGTAAAAGTTTGACAAACTTCTTTATAAACAATATGCGTGAATTTGAACACGCATTAGACGAGAATTTTCCCACTGCATCCACCTGCTTATAAAATTTATATGATAAAGAATCATTTTTAGAAATAACATGCTTATGGTGAATTTGATCACCTACAAATTGAGTTTTCCACTACATCCACTTTCCCACAACCCCCATCAAAGGGGACTGACAGTAGTATTGCTCTTTCGGAGCAAAATCAATTCTACTTTGCAGGTATTTAATACCGAATTCTGAATTTTAAGATTAAATGAAAAATAAAATCAAGTAAAACACAAGAACTCTATAGAGCACTCCTAGTGTAAAATTTCATTTACCTTATATTTCTAGGTTAAAATACATTAATTTCGAACAAAATGAGGGAAAAGGAAATCCAAGTTCAAACGAAAAGGAAAAACTAAATCCAAATCAAATGCAAGTATCCTTGATTTTAAATCACAAAATCAGTTCGCACACAGAGTTGTGTGCAGATCTCAATTTCACATTTTCTATACTTTGTTGAATCAACTGTAGGCTCAGATCTGGGAAATCAAGACAAGGCTAAACCGCCATGGCTGCTAACAAACAGTTGCTACAACAAGAGAGAGAATATAAAAAATGGAGAAAATAGAAAAAACATTTTTCCATTTTTTTTTACCTTTCTTCTCTCGTAGACCTTCTGTTGGTTGCCAAGCCAAGCTATGGCAAGCTCATGGTCTCAATTTTTGTTTTTCTTTGAAAAATCATCACAGCCTTGCATCTTTGTTGAGAGGAAATTCCACAAACAGTATCACTTTAGAGAGAGAGATAGATGGCCGTTCATTGAGCGCGCACACAGAGTTTGACCGTTCATTGAGCGCACGCACAGACAGTAAAACAGAGACGGAGAGCTATGAAGAGTGTTGTGTGTGTGGGGGCTGTGGCTGTGTTAGGCTTTAGGGTTTTGTTGTCATTTTTTTTTTTTTTTTTTTTTTTGGGTTTCGGGTTGGGTTGGGTTGGTTTCTATCGGGTTTGGGTCGCTAACCCATGACCTGACCCAACCCGACCCGAAACCCAAAAATTTAACCCGAAACCCGCCCAAATAATTCAAAAAACCGACCCAAACCGATCGGTTTGGGTCGGTTTGATCGGTTTAGTCGGGTTGGTTTGGGTTTTGCCCACCCCTAACCCCAACCCCCACTCTCACAAAAAATTTTCAGAAATTTAAATATAAAAATCACCCCCACCACACCGTACCTTCCACAAAAATTCCAAATATTAAAAACTGGAAATCACACTACCAATCCATGGATCCACCTACCTCATCCCTACCTTAAAAAAAATTCAAAATTTTAAAATATCAAGTCACTGACGTGTCATCAGTGACTAATTATGACCAAATTTGTATTCAGTGTGACTGTATATGACCAAGTCAATTTTAATTATGACATGATATGTGATCAAGTCACAACCAGTTACAATTAACACAGAACTGGTCACAATTAAGCACAAAGACACGGGCTGTGTCTCTGTGCGGCACAAAGACACAGGTCGTGTCTCCGTTAACAACTAGTCATAATCGGTCACAATTAATACAGAATTAGTCACAATAAACGCATATTTGATTACCACAACCAAATCCGCTTCACCACGAACAAGCACCACAATCCACCACCAATCATTGCCCCCATCACGTCCAATGCACCATCACTACCACCTTCAACTCGAATTTATGACCAACACCATTAAGAAAATCAGGAAGACCAACTTCGATCAAACATAGACAAAATGTGGTGGCATACAATTACGGATTATGCTACGAAGTATTGCAATAACTCAACACATTGAAGCTGAAAGTTGTTAAAACTGTAGTCTCCTATATCCAGTACTGACTACTGGACAAAAACTTCATTTAGTTAAATACAACATCATCATTCAAGCTTCAATTCAACTTGAAAACACCAGCAAAGGGATAAATAAGCTTTAGACATGCCCCTCCTCCTCCCTAGTTTCAAAGTATAGCCTATATATATACTTGATGTTGAACATGTATTAATTACTAAACATCTACAATGAAAAATAATATTAATTACTAATACATTTTGGAATTCTTATAAATCATTGCCATCAAAATGAGGGAACAATACTGTATCTTTCATCAATGATGAAAATTTGATCAATATCAAATTCAATTGCCTCTGATCTTTTGGCGAAACGGCCTTTGATTCTTGGCCTTGTTTCGGCATAGGCCTTTCGGGATGCATACCATATAGTCTTCTCGAATTTCCTGTTCTTTCTCCTCTCTCTATACCTTAAAACCATTGCTTCTCTGTTCATTCCCAGAATCTAGAAACCTTAATTTCCACTCAGATCTACGCCAAAAGGGTACGATGATTCTGAAAAATAGCTCCCCTCAAGCACAACCCTGATATCTAATGAAGATGATGAAACCTAAGATTTCGCAAAAAAGAAAAAAAATGAAAATAAGAAAATTGTTCACAAACTATATATTTATGTGTGAAGAAAAAAGAATGTGATGATGGTATTTACACTTTGGCTAAAAGAAAATGTGGCAGTGTAGTTGTTGTTGTATGAACTAATGTTGGATCTTGTAAAATCGATTTCGAATAGATTTTTCGATGAATGATCGGTCAATTTTGTTGAGAAAGGAGATTTCATGGTCTGCACAGGAACAACACTGTCAAGCTACGATGAAATTGAATAATCCAAGTCCAAGAATTGGTGTTCGGAAAACAAAAATTCCATGGTTATGGGGTGCAAATTGAGGATGACCCATGTCTGGGCTAGGTGCGCCAGGTGAAGGCGAACCTAGCCAAGGCGGACCACCACCATGTTTCGTCCGGCCGTCGCCATCATCGGCTTCACGGACAGCTCGGTGCTAGAATATAGAGAGGGGTGGGTTAGGTGGAGAGGGTGATATAGAGAGAGAAGTCGGAAGAGATTGGAGAGGGTGATACATTGTCCCTCCCTTTTCTCCGACATCTTCACAGGTGGTGGGGGTGAGGGTTGCAGGCGGCAATAATGGGGGTAGAGGGAGAAGAGAGAGAAGGGGGGGGAGAAAGAGATGAATTGGGGGTGTCGGGATTGAAAATTTGGGTTGGATTGGGTTGGATTGGATTGGATTGGGTTGGGGTTGGGGTTGGGGTGGGGGTGGATGGTGGGTTATAATAAATATTTATTAACAAATTTATTAAATCTATATTACCATCTGATTTTTGAATTGTAAACTTCATCTTCCTTGTTTTTGAATTGTAATCTTGAAAAAAAAGGTTTTAGGTAATTTTCTCCAACAACTAAACATACATCTCTTACACTTTAGGGTGAGTATTTTTCTCCTAGTTATAGTTCTTAGAACTGAGAAACAAGCGGTTCTAGTCCAGTTCCGCTATAATCTCTCGATCAAATCAATTTTAAGTTAATTGGTATGAATTTACATGAAATAATATTATTTAGAATAACTAACACTTTTACACTAAAAAGAGAGAGCACGAAAGTGGAAAAAAAGTATTTTATAAAACTATTTATACTTTATAATTTTATTTTTTTCTTGCATAAAAGGGTCGAACTGGAATGAAACAGAACCAATCACCATAGTTTTGTTCAAGAAACTATTTTGTTCTATGTAGAATTTTCATTGATACTCAAATCGATTTAATTCTTATCATAAGTGAATCGAACCTGACAATGTTCAATTCTATTTTTTGTGTTTTTTGAGCTGGATATAGCTGGGTGTTTCTTATGGTGAATTACTACCATATATTATTGAGCACTTTAATTAATTAAAGACTCAATTTCACTTTCAACTTGAAGAAAGGGGTCAAATTGGTTGAGTTTTAGTTGTAAATAATGTGAACAGTTGATAAACCTAGCTAGAGGAGACCATGAATTATTAAAATACATAGCAACGGCCATGCATATAGGGACAGTTGAAGAGTTTTAAAACTTCTCTACTTTAAGTCTTTAGCTGCATAAAAATGAAAGTGTATGGTGAAAACGCGATATATTCACGGGCACTTAGAATATTGTAAACCGTGCCCTTATGTGCATATTGCGATCAACTGTCGTGCATAAATTTTATAAATGGGAGATGTGAGAGTTAAACGCTGGTTTTTTGTATGCTATATTACCATATTAATCATTTCGTCAAAAACCTTAAGCGGTAATTGAAATGCCACATTGATTCATTTAAATTTTATTAATGACCATTTCGATTATTATTTAATTTGTATTTTATCTTTTTTTTTTTTTTGGTTAATATATTTCTTCTAAATTACTTGATATTTAACAGCTGCCAAATTTGTTGTTGGAAGCTAAGTATTTACAAGGCTTTGTGTCAATTATTGTACTTAAATCTACTAATTTTAACATTAATTAGGCCATTATTTTAGTTGCATATATATCATATATAAGTAGAGTCATGCAGTGATCCAATGCATATTCTTGTCCATTTCAAACCAAGAAATTTTATTAATTTCCACAAATAATTAATTCATGGCTGGCCTTTTAGTGGACACGAGTCCTTGCAGTAGTGATTGGTATATTCTGATTCTCATTTTGACACTGGGAAATAATTTCATTTGTCATGCAAATGGTAGGGCTTTCTTTGTGTTTGGAGATTCTCTGGTTGATAATGGCAACAACAACTACTTGATAACCACCGCTAGGGCGGATGAGCCGCCGTACGGCATCGACTACCCGACACATCAGCCAACCGGCCGCTTCTCCAATGGCCTTAACATTCCTGATATAATCAGTAAAATTCTTTCCATAGAATTTACTTTTTACATTATATATCATTTTTGGCTTTGCTTGAAAGATGGAAAGAAGCTACGCGTTTCTATATTTTTCCGCATTATAACCTTTCATACTGTGAAGAAAGAGTAAAAAAAAAACTGCTTCTTTAGCTTTTAAGGAAAGCCAAACAGGCTCAAAATAACTCATTTTTGGATAGTTCATTTTTTTCAATATGCATGGCATTGCAGTTTGAGAAACTGTAAAATTCGTTTTTGTTCTAGTAGGGCATGATTGGTGCACTCGACTAGAGAGAATTAAACTTCATTAAGGGCTTGTTTGGTAATGTAGTATTAGGCAGTAAATAAGTAAGTTTTTTTTTTTTTAATTATTTTGTATTTCTTGATTAGGTGAGCATATGGGATGGGAAGCTACATTGCCATACTTGAGTCCAGAGCTGCGGGAACAGAATCTGCTAGTTGGTGCTAACTTTGCTTCTGCTGGGGTTGGCATACTTAATGACACTGGAATTCAATTTGTAAGTTTTGGCATAAGCTTTATATATATGTGTGCGCGCGCTAGACCTTGGGCGAGTAAATAAATATAATTAATCCTTGCAGGTAAATATAATTCGGATTCCGAATCAGCTGGAATATTTCAAAGAATACCAGCAGAGAGTGAGTGAACTTATTGGATACGAAGAGAAGAAGAAACTTGTGAAACGAGCGCTTGTTCTTATTACATTGGGAGGAAATGATTTTGTCAATAATTATTACTTAGTCCCCAATTCTGCAAGATCTCAACAATTCACCCTTCAAGATTATGTCCCTTTTCTCATCACTGAATACAAGAAAGTTTTAAAGGTATGCTCTCTCTCACTCTCTCTGCGTGTGTGCATGCGTGTCATAGAGTAAACATAATAATATAAGAAATAACTCTGTGTTAAAAAGTAGAAGGGGGCGTAGACTAGAATTAAGTTACGAGGAGGACGACTTAGGTACAGTTGGGACCTATTCTGCACAGAGGTGATAAATAACCATAAAATTGAATAAAAATGATAAAGCCCTCCGAGCCGAAAAACCCTCCTCGGTCCACACATCTCGTATCCTCGGTTTTCATGCCAAATTCCGACAAACCCTTGTCTCTCTTTGGATGGTTCTATGTGTTCGCAAATTGAGTGACGGTTGCAATGAACTAAACAAAAAATGAATTTACGTAGTCGGCGCCAAATGTGCTGGAACAATACTTAGTTTGTTGTCGTTGTTGTGTCTCCTCTCTCTCACACACAACACACACACACTCTTGAGTGTAATGTGCATACTTCTTGAGGGCTATAGTTGTTATACATATCGAATGCATGCAGAAACTGTATAGACTTGGAGCTCGAAGGGTTTTAGTGACAGGCACAGGGCCATTAGGATGTGTGCCAGCAGAATTGGCATATTACAGTAGGAATGGGGAATGTGCAGAGGAATTGCAACTTGCTGCATCTCTTTTCAACCCACAATTGGTTCAGATGATTGATCAACTCAACACCGAAGTAGGCCGCACTGCCTTCATTGCAGCCAACACCAATCAAATGCACATGGATTTCATCTCAAATCCTCAAGCTTTTGGTAAACATATTTGTCAACTTCACATCTCTATTTTCTGCTATACGAAAAATCTGCTTTGGTCGACCTCAACTTATTATTCGAGTAGAAAATATGTCGCTACCTTAGAAAAGAAGCAAACTAGTCCTCAACCTTTCATTATAGTTGCTTAAACAAAAGGCTTATTTATTTTGATGCTTACTTATTTCGACAATAACCTTTACTTTCCTATAAAATTGAAAAAAGTAACATCCAAACATGTATTAGGTGAACCTTACTTTATATACACTTATCTTTTACAATGATCTTAATTGAGGACAAGATTATAAGATATAGAACACAATTGACCCATAAGAGAAGGTTAAAGAATAGTATTTAATATCGAACATGCTCTTGATGACCTTCAATAATGCCAATGATTTCGAATTACGTGCAGGATTTAAAACATCAAAGATAGCTTGTTGCGGACAGGGGCCCTATAACGGCGTAGGCCTTTGCACACCTATATCAAATTTGTGCCCAAATAGAGATGAATATGTGTTTTGGGATCCTTTTCATCCCTCTGAAAGGGCTAATAGACTCATTGTAGAGCAAATCTTGACAGGTACAAACAATTATATGCACCCCATGAACCTCAATACCATCATGGCTTTGGATTCAAGCCGGGCATGATTTTGCCCTACAAATTAATATACATTTGGTGGCATAAAATCTTTGCTCCCAAATGTCACCTAAGTTTTTTCAGTTTCTTGATTTTGTAATTGTATTTTGAAACATTGTTTGTTTCTTGATAGTCGTGTTTCTTTATTTCGTAATGAGTAGACTAATGGCTCGTTACTCGTTAATAAAATATAACATTTTAAATTGCTTAAATTTTTGTTCTAACATTTTTCCCGACTATGGTGTGATTGAAAGAACGTGAATTTTAACTGACTGAAATAAGTGATAAATTCATTCATCAACTGATGGTGAAATAATTGAAGACAATAAAGCAATGACAACCATTAAAACCATTCATTCATAAGATTTAACAGCTTGTTGTTTGAAGCATTAATTTGCCGTAATTATGTTGCCTCAAATAGCAATCTAATTATTTGAATTAAAAAAGGATTAACATAATAAATTCGACCAAGAGGCAAGACAGGTTACAGAGAAACATGTATCGGGCTGGTCCAGGCCCTCTGAAACTGACCCAGCCCGATTTACGCCAGAGTGATTCCAAAGAAAGCAAGAACCAAACTACATTTATTTATTAACAAATCGAGAAAACAAAAAATTTATACACTGCTAGTTCCCTCTAATAAAAGATAATTACTTACAACTGAACTTCCTCCTTAATTTGGAAATCAAATGACCGCACATTATGAAACAGAATTTACTAAGCATCAACTTCGATCATGGTACAGCTGGAACCAAGAAAACTGGTAAGACGAACGTTTTGGTACACTGAACTCGACGAGGCTAGAAACTAGAAACGTAGACAAGACTTTAGCTTGCACCCTATCAAACAAGTCACACGGGCAAAGTCATTCCACTGCATGCCATTCGTGAATGTAAAGCTGCTTCTTTGGATCTGAGCAGGGAAACTGTCCGGGACAATTAACAATAACAATCAAAGTCGGTTGTTTGCAGTGAATGGAAAAAAATTCCCCCTGCAAGTATAACGAACAGTAAAGAAATGTTCGGTGCGCTATAACCCTTTTTTTCCTTTAATGCTGTTCATCCTTTTACCAAACATGCCATAAGAATTTATCATAATAACTTGGTCCAAGACCCCAAAAATGGGAATACGGCAATCAGCAGTCTCACGAGTAATGGAGTACCTCCCTTTGTTCGCCGACTCCTATTAACTTTATCTTGCATTCTTGGTTCGTTTGCCTTCACAATTGGCGCTGTAGTAGACATTTTGTGCACTCCTGTTTGCTCGTCTAACTCGTCCCATCCACCAAAATTTTGTCGGCCACTCTTCCCACTTTTGGCTGACGCGTTACTTGCAGATGCCCATGACCGATAATCCCATGCTTCCTTCCTCCTAGTATGAGGATGTTTTCGCTTCTCCTTCCCGACTCTGGTATTGCTAGTAGCTCCAGTGTATGTCCACTTCTTGCCCTTAGATTTTGGTCTCGAGTTGTCCCTAGACCTTCCCCACAATGTATTTGCCACAAACGAAAGTGCTGATTGTGCAAGAGGTAGGGCTAATGCCATGATGATAGTATTGGGGCCCGTTCCGACAATCAGTGAAATGATGATAGCTGGTAGCATCCAACCAAAAGCCCTGAATACCTGCATTAGAGCCAACTCAATTATGATGTATGATGCAAACAGAATGAGTGATATATAGGGAAACTTGTGCAGTTCGTCGACAACCTATTGCCCGAGTTAGTCATTTCCTAATAACTGAAACAAACTTTGTTGAATAGTCACCTGGCGTAATGAAAACATGCCTCCAAATTTCTGGGCACCATCCCATGTTTAGGAAACAAAACCTTGCTTCAAATTGTAGGCGACGTGAGGGTTATGTGATAATTTAATGTAGATTTGGATAGTTTTCGTCATTCAGGACTGATTTGTTCAACTATTATGAAGTATTGATGACCATTGACCAACTTGCTAGACAATAGGTTGGGGCAGAATAGTGCTTTTTCCCATGATATATATTCAGAAATTCAATATATGAAACCTTGTCTGGTGTCAGTTGCCACAAAAGAGTTGTGCTTGTAATCAAATTATCAACTAATCATACGAGAAACTGTTCCTTGTTCTCAATAAGTCCAAAGCTTGTTAATTAACAACAGAATGATAGAGAAGTAGGATGGCTGGTGCAAATCTAACCTCAAACTAGACATTCTATATAGTAATTTGCTATATTATATTCACCTAATCAAAATATTTCCTCTCTGATTCAAATTTGTGAACTTTTCACACAAGAGAAGAGACTATAGGTTATGAAGGTGTATGTTTTTTACATATAAAATGGAATAACTTAAATCGAGGGACGAAAACAAACAAATTATGAGATAATTACTAGCAGAGATGCTGGCTCATGCCACTAAGAGCATTTTTGCTAAGCTTAAAAAGTTTACTTAAAAAAGTAAATTTGCTTTTAAATAATTAAATATTTTTTTATTGATCTAAATTGGAAAAAAGTTACTTATTTGATAGTATCGTAAGAGTTATTTTCAAAAGAAACACTTTTTTTTTTAACTTGAAAATACAAAAAAGTAAGTTTAAGTTACCAAACTTGTTTGGAGACAAAATTATTTAAATGTAAGTTTCACTTTTTTATTTAAACTCATCTATATGATCTAAGCTTCAAAGAGCATCATATTGATTGAAGTAAATCAAAGACGAAACAAAAAAGGAAAACATAAATAACAAATTACAAAGGACAAATAGATTAGCTTTATTTCGGTCAAGAGGTTATAGAAAATGAAATTGTTGTCACACTCACATTAGCTATGCTATATGTCTCCAATTATCTAAAAATCCAACACTAATACCAATTCTAGCACAAAACTAAGACTAAAATAGAGCTCGGAGAGGTTCCTAGGTACATATCAATTGTCCATACACAATGCGTCAAAACAAACCCTAACATAATTGAACTATTGTTTCACTTTTTAATTTAGCCCCTGTTTGGTATCGATTCAAATCTAGATGTTAATCTAAGTCAAAGTCAACAATTAATTTTAACCACATATTTTATGGTCCCACAACTTTTCAACCACGCGTTTCATCAAATTCTATCAAAATATACTAAAAATCTGATTTTAGGGTGTGTTTGAGCCATATTATTTTAGAAAAATGTATTTTGAAATAGTAGACTGATGAAGAATGTGTGGTTGAAAAAGAAGGAAAAGTTATTGATGTGATGGAAAATATTATTTTATTGAAGAATTTATACTTGAAAATGAGTAGAAGAATGAAATTTAATGTGTACCAAACAGGGACTTAATATCTACCAAACAAGGGCTTAACTCCATAAACAACACTCAACTCTCTACTTTAGTGACACACCCAATCTAAATTGTCAAATACAAACCATTGTCATAAAGAAGTAACTTTTTAGTAAATTTCTACGAATTTTTCTAACTTAAAACAAACAATTAAACAATTTTATAGGTGTATGTTTTAGAATAAACTATAAGCGTGTTTCTCCCATGAAAGAAAGCCCACTATTACATGTATCAGTATACATTACTAACTTTATGTCCAACAATATGGAGGCCTATCCTAATCTTTACATCTTTCTTGGTTGCACACTCTAACAATTTACCCATAATAATCGAATTTTCAACCACGGATTTCACAAGAAAATCGCCTCAAATCTATACAAAGGTCCGTTCAACATCAAGCATGGATCCAAAAGAATAATGGCTCAGTTTTGCCCACATTTCACCCAAAAATTGACCCTCAACTCCAATGCCTAAATCCTTTCCCAACACTAAGATATATTCAACCCTTGAACACGAAGAAGACAAGAGAAACATTCACAAAGAATGGAGGAAATGTCACAAATAAAATCGCACAAAGTAGTAGACAGGCGTGAGAGAAGAATTAAACCTTGAGAGCAAGCAAGAGAGAAAATATGAGTGTTGTGTGAATTAGCCTAGGGTTCTCTCCTTATATAGGAGGAACCACAACCATTGATCAAATCATGATTAAAAGTAACATTTATGTATTAAGCAATTTTTTTTATTAAACATGTTAGACCCTTTTTAGAAGTTACTTTTTTTGGGGTTTCTTAGTTCAATAACTTACTTTAGAGATGGAGGGTCGAGCATTGTTCCGATCCTTATCGCTTTGAATAATGCAGTGTAATGTGGGGAGCTTACCTATTGGCTTCTTTCTGCTTCGATGGGTTAATCAGAGGATAGTCTGGCCTCTTTTTGTAGTTACTATATATTTACTAATAAAACTTACTTTTCTAAAAAGTAAGTAACTTTTAATCACAACAAGACATGCTCAAGGAATGTATTCTTGTTTTTACACATGCATAAAGTGAGAAGAAAATACTACACAAGTCACTTTTCATTGTTCCCCAAAACATAAAACTTCAACCTTGCTTCTATCCGCAATTGAAAATGGCATAACAATTAGCCCCCGTTTGGCCCCCATTAAATTATAATTCATTCTCTCTCCTCTTATCAACTACATATTCTCTAATAAAATAATATTACACATAAATCCAAAAAAATTTACTTCTTTTAAAACCACACATTCTTAAAAAAATTATTATTTCTCATTATAATATGAAATAATGGGGCCAAACGGCCGCTTATAATCGTGATCTCAATTGTACTCATGTGTGCTCCTTAAAGCCACTACTATCTACCTTCTTGGTATCTAACTTCATAACTCCACACTGATATGGCATATTTGGCACAAAAATTGGTTGCTAGGAAGCATGGACAGCAATCTGCAACACCGACATGACACATCACGACACAAACATGCAAACACGTGATTTTTTCCAAAAATGTGGGATGCGGACATATCGACACACAAATTCTTTAAACATTCGATATATTATACCTTTACTTCTATACATTTTTTTCAAAATAAATTCATCACTTCTTTTAGAGTGAAATAATTTAAATAACTGGAGGGTTTACTTGTTATATAACTTTTGGGCCAAACTATAAATTATTTTGTTAATTTTGCGTTCTAAATTTTACAAAATGGAGCTTTGCTTATGCTTGATGTGTTGAGATACTAGTGTTTAGAACTATAAAGAACAGGCCCTTAAGTGTCAAAAACTTTTAAAATATTTGAAAAAATATGACATGCTACAATGCCTTAAGAATGTTCAAGACGTGTCATTGGATGACAAAGACATAGTAAAATTGTTTGTGCTTCATAGGATATGTTTGGCCAATGCTAAACAATATTTGGGTAAGCTTAAAAGTTACTAAGTAACTTTGTCGAAAAGTATGTCTATGCATGCATCCCATGAAAAAGAAAAAAAGTTAAAATTTTGTTTGTCATATCGTCCAGCAAATATAGTGTACCAATGTGATAAACTTCTCAATCATTAGCTCAATGAACTTCCTTATTGCCAAAAGGAAGTAAGTAACTAAACTTGCTTATTTTTTAATTTACCAATAGAAAAATTATTTTTATTTCAAAATTACTTATCACTTATAAGTAAGTTTACTTAGAAGTAAACATTTTTTAAGCTCAACCAAGCATGCTCTGATCTAACACACGGGCTTAAAAAGAAATATTTTTTTTTAAAAAAAAATTATTACCTTGAAAATCCAATTAAAATCAATGGAACCTTCGAGAATCTCAAATCCTTCCTCCTCGTCTTCGTAAAACTCTTCAGACCACCAAATCCTCTGCTTCGCGGCGTTCCTGAACCCGAACTCCTCATCATCATAGTCATCTGTCGCATATTGGTTGCCGAATCTGGACCTTTGGTTGGGCTTTACAGTCTTCTCCCAATCCCAATTGGACCCGCCGCTCCGGCCGCCGGTGTAACAGCGCCAATTAACCTTCTTGCTGTTACTGGTTTTGAATCCATGATGATAATCACGATAAGATAAGGTGAATGGGCGGATAAACTGGACTGGTTGAGTTGCCATTACAGGGATTGGGGTGTATATAAGCGACGAAAGAGAAGGATATGAAACGTGAATGGCCCATAATCCAATCTGTTCATTGAAGTTCAGCATTACTACTTGCAAGCTGTATAACAATTGGATGCTAAAGATAAGTTAATTTCACTGGTCTCGCAAATGGTAGGGAAATTTGCACTTTTGTTCTCAATCTTTGTATTATGTTACTAGTCTATCATTAACTTCTATTTTAGCACTATAGGTCTCCAACATTTCCCTTAATTACAAATCACACCCCTATTGATAAAAGAGTAAAGCAGGGGCACCACATCGACGCATTAGATGAACCGGGCCGACGTGGTCCTATTTATCCAGTGGGGCCCTTGATAGAATATGTGAAAATTTGTCCACATACACCTAGCTCATTATTTAACTTTTCTCGCCGTGTTTGAGAACGAAAGAGGCATACTAATCCATCCACAAAAAGCATCCTTTCACTTTTTGAAAAGATGAAAGAGATATTAAATTTGCTTGAATGAATATTATTGATACTCAATCGTGTATTTATACAAGAAGAAAGACTAACTATTCCTACAATTCAAGAACTATGAGTTGTCTAACTAAAAATAGGCAATACAATAGGAAATGTAATATACAACAAATAGGAAAGATAATATTTACAAATTTAATTCATAACACTCCCCCTCAAGTTGGAGAGTAGATATCTTGCACTCCCAACTTGTGAATCATAGGAACAAAAACCTCTTTCCCCAAGGGCTTTGTCAAGACATCTGCTAGCTGATGTGCAGAATTTACATATTTTGTAGTCACAGAACCATCTTGGATCTTGTCTCTAATGTAATAGCAATTCATCTCAATGTGCCTAGTTCGCTCATGAAAAATTGGGTCAACCGCAATGTGTTGTGCAGCCTTTTATCACAATAAAGCAAAGCAGGTTCATGATGTAAAAGTCACATGTCTTTCAATAGATATCGGAGCCATGTCAACTCACAGCAGGCTCCGTCATTGCACGGTATTCTGCCTCAGTAGAACAAAGTGAAACTGTTTTCCGTCTTTTCAACCTCCAAGATATCAATGAAGGTCCAAGAAAGACGCAATAACCCGTAGTAGATCTCTTAGTGAGTAGGCAACCTGCCCAATCCGAGTCACAGTAAGCTCTCAACTTGAAGTCACTATTCGAAGAAAAGAACAGACCTTGACCATGAGCACCTTTTAGATATCGATTGACTCGAAGAGCTGCCTCCATATGAAGTTTTCAAGGTTGGTGCATAAATCTACTCAGGACATGTACAACATATGTGATATACGGCATCGAAACAGTCAAGTAAATTAATCTGTCGACTAATCTTCTATACTGACTCGCCTCTTTAAGCAAGTTACTCTTATCTGATAATTTCAAACCTCGTTCCGTAGGAGTATCACGCCTAACAGCTCAGCATCCTTAATGATTTCTAATGCATACTTACGTTGGGAAATAAAAATTTCGTTATTAGAAGTAGAAACCTCAATACCAAGAAAGTACATCAAATTACCAAGATCTTTGAGATGAAAATGACTATGCAAATTTTTTTTAGTTGCAGCAATGCTGACAGGATCATTCCCTGTACTTAAAATATCATCAACATATATCAAGAGAACAGTAAAGGACTTGCCTTGTTTTCTGGTAAACAGAAAGTAATCGGCTCGAGATTGTACATAACTAGTGGAGCAAATGGCCTCTGAAAACTTGGCGAACCACTGGCGAGATGCCTATTTCAAACCGTACAATGACTTATGAAGGCGACATACCAAGTTATCCTCATCCTGTCGCCGAAGCCCTGGCGACAAAGACATGTATATTTCTTAAGCTAAATCATCGTGAAGGAAGGCATTGTTGACGTCCATTTGGTAAATGGACCAGCCACAAGAAGCAGCCAAGGAGAGTAAACAGCGAACTGAGATTATTTTGGCAGTAGGGAGAAAGGTGTCTTGATAATCAACTCCTTCCAGTTGAGTGAAGCCTTTGGCAACCAAACGGGCTTTGTACCTCTCGATAGAACCATCGGAATGGTGTTTGATTTTAAACACCCATCTGCAGCCAATAGGAGTCTTGACGACCGGGAATGGAACGAGAGACCAAGTGTCGTTGGCATGAAGAGCCTGAAATTCGGAACGCATGGCTTCCCGCTATTTAGGATGAGCGGCGGCTTCCAAATAAGAACTAGGTTTTGTGACCTCACTGATCTGAGCAACAAAAGAGCGACGTGTAGGTATATATCTATGATACAAAACAAAATTGGCCAGTAGATATCTCGTACCTTTGGTCGGAACAGGCAGCAAGAAGGATGATTGGTTGAAGGAGACAGTGGAGCAGGCATAATCGTGAAGTTTGGCTGGCTGGCCGGTGTAGTGGCTGGAACGACGAAGTGGAGCTGGGTTAGGTAGTGAAGGAGGCGGATGTAACGAGGATTCTGGTGCCGGAAATGGTGAATCTGGCGGATGAGGAAAGACGAAATCGAATTGCAGAATTGGAGAAGAATGAGGCATGTTTGGATGAGGGGTGTCTGAAATGGAGTCAAAAGAGTAAGGGATGTCATGGGCAACAAGAGAAATTGGGCCAAAATTAGTGCTTGGGCCAGCATTGGCATGTTATGGCTGGATACAAGCATAAAGAAAGATATTTTCGTGAAATTTTACGTCACATCTAGTGAAAACCTTTTTGGTTGACAAATCAAATAATTTGTAAGCCTTCTGACCAATAGGATACCCAATAAAAACTGAGGGTATGGAACAATAGTCAAATTTGTGAGAGGTATAGACATTAGTTGCATAGGCTAAAAAACCAAAGACACGTAGATGAGAAAAGGAAGGCGGTTTTGAGTAGAGAAGTTCGAAAGGAATTTTGTAAGAGAGAACCGGAGTAGGGAGTTTGTTGATTATGTGTACAGATGTTTGCGTTCTACAACCCCATTTGTTGAGGCGTATAAACACAATAACGTTGAAAGATGACTTCATTGTCATGAAAAAAGGAACGCAGTGAGATAAATTCTCCACCATTATCACTTCGAAAAATCTTAATGTGAGACCCAAACTGTGTGAGAACATAATTGAAAAAGCATTGTAAAAGTGATTGCGCTTAATTTTTGTGTTACGTCAAGAAAATCCATGTGAGACATGTATAATCGTCAACAATAGTACGAAAATAATAAGCACTAGAAATAGAAGGGTGTCGATAACGACCCCAAATGTCACAATGAATTATTTCAAAAGGTTTTACAGAAGAGATTGAACTAGGACTAAAAGGTAAATGACTCTGCTTAGCCAAATGACATATAGGGCAATCATTATTGGACTAAATGGAAAAATTAAAAAAATTCTTCGCAATGAAATTCAAACGAAGAGATGACACATGACCTAAGAGGTTATGCCAAAGAACGATGGATGAGATGGTGAGGTTGCAGGTTGGTCGATGTGTGGATGAGGAAGAGTTTGCCATGGATTTCTTTGTTGCCATTGCCACCAAATAGTATAGTTCCTCACGTTGTTTACCCAAACCAATCATCCTCTTCGTAGCCAGATACTACAAAACACACGAATAAGGGAAAAAGGTTATTGAACAATTAAGGCCTCTCGTTAGACACTAACTGACATCAAATCAACTTTGAATGTAGGCACATATAGTACATCATTCAAATAGTAGACAAAATTCAGAGGCAATGATCCATTTGCAACAATATTAGCCATTTCTCCGCTAGGTAATAGTATATGAGGTAACGAATTATCTGTGCGGAAAAATAATTTTGATGATGAAGAAATGTGATATGTCGCCCCCGCTATCAATGATCCAACTGCGGGAAGCGATTTTGGACAAACCTGGCTTGGTCACGGCATTTGCTTGAGAGCTAGATTCTTCATTTTTGTTGTCAATAAGTGATAAGAGATGCTTCAATTGGGCCTCTGAAATTCCAACAACGTAATTGCCGTCCTCTTTAGAAAGACATTCGGACACATGATTAGCTGTAGGCCTGTTATTGTTGCTGAAATGTTTTGGGCCTAAATTATACTTAGCTTTTGGGTAGCCCACTGGATACCTATGTAATTCATAACAAGTTTGAACCCAATGGCCCAATTCTCCACAATTGGTACAATAAGGGCGTCCTCTTCCAGCTCCTAGACGTTTCTTGTCTTGATCAATTTGGCATCCTCCACTGAAATTATCTGATGATTTTTCTTGTGATTTGAAATCATGTGAAGCATATGGACGGTCGAACCTTCTTGCACCAGGCAATGGAGTAGATTTGTTGTTGTTATTGCTTCGAACAGCCATAGCAGCGCTACCACTAGAATCTCCTGCAACGTGTGTCGAGCTCAGGAGACGCTGCTTTTCTTCTTGAGAGACAAAGGAATATGCTTGGTGAACCAAAGGAAGGGAGTTCATCAGGAGGATTTGGCCGCGAATACCACTGTAAGAATCATTCAATCCCATCAGAAATTGCATCAATTTCTGTTGATCTTGTTGTGCCCCATGTATTACATCGCTGTAGGAACTTAGTTCATCCCATAATCCCTTTAATTTTGTGTAATAAGCAAAGAAATAGAGTTGTTCTTGTCGAAGATAGGCAATATCTCGTTGAATCTCGAAGATGCGAGGTGCGTTGCGTTGAGAGAATCGTTCATGAAGATCTTCCCAGACTTCATTAGTGATAGAGTAATATATCACACTGTCTGAAATTTTCGGATCGAGTGTGTTGACGATCTAGGAATGGACCATATCATTACACCGAGACCAAGCTGCATAACCTTCAGGATCTTCTGTTTTTGAAGGTGCACTGATTGAACCATCGACAAAGACAAGTTCATTTTTGGAATTTAAAGCCAGAGTCATAGCCCTTTTCCAAGTAGAATAGTTGTCTCCATTCAAGGGTTTGGAAATCAAAACCAAACCTGGATGATCTGAATGATGAGTAAAATAGGGGTTTGAGATATCCGGCCTTGAAGAGTCTGCATTAGGATCGGCAATTTCTTTTCCATGAACAGGAGTTGGTGTTAATTCATCATTGGCCATGATTGCTGAAAGAGAGAGATGCTACAGAAGAGATCTGAAGTGCAGTGATGAACCATAATCTTAGTCAAACTTTGATACCATGAAAAGATGACAGAGATATTGAATTTGCTTGAATGAATATTATTGATACTCAATCGTGTATTTATACAAGAAGAAAGACTGACTACTCCTACAATTCAGGAACTATGAGTTGTCTAACTAAAAATAGGCAATACAATAGGAAAGGTAATATACAACAAATAGGAAAGATAGTGTATACAAATTTATTTCCTAACACTTTTGAAACCCAATTTTACGTGTGAGTATTTCTGTCTTCATTCGTTTCAAGCATTATTCTATCATCTCTTTGTTTAGAATTCAGCAATCCAAGAACTCATGCTTCGACGGTGACAAACAGAAGAGTCATACCAAGCAAAGCACCACAATGATTTTGTAGAAAAAAATTGTGTTTTAAGTAATTAAATCGTGTAAAATTATCATGGTATGAAGCACTGCATTCATCTCACAAGCAAAGAATCGTCTAGTTGGGTTCGCATCCATTCACGATGACTTTTGCCCATTCAATTTCCACATCTGCATATCCTTCATTCCATATTACGACGGTCAAAAAAGAGAGAGTGAAGAAGAACAAGATTAAGTGTGAGATAACGACATTTTCTCACTGTATCTATTAATGAAAATGTGACTTAATAAGATTAAGTGAAAGGTTGTGTTGTCCGGTGTCGAAAAAGGTGATGATACATCTGTAACAGATTGCAAAGGTTGGAGAAGAAAAATGCAAATTTCCTTAAAAAGTATACCCGACATATTGCTATTACTTTTGATGCGTAGACAAACTAGGGTTATTTTGATATATGGTCGTCATTTTAGATTAATAAATAAAATATAGATAAGATTTTATTTTATGTTTTGAAATCTGAATTTCATATTTCTTTTTCTTGCTTTTTATCGTTGTTTATAGTTAAGAGTTAGGGTATCGGATCAAAGATGGACTTGAAAATTTTCTCCATTAATTATTGTAGTAGTTGTGTTGATTGAGTTTGGCCAGGTGAATTAACATTGTTTAGTCTATTGTAACAATTACCGACAACGTGTAAGATTATACGTTTGTTGTTTTTTATTGACTTGACCATTTTGTGAAATTGTTATTAACATTAGGGAAAATTGAAACCACAGTACCAAACATTTTACTTTTTGCAGACTTTGTTCAAACCTTTCATTTGTGCCATCTATGGTACCAAACCTTTAAACAATTCGCACCCGGAGTCCAAATTGACAGTTTTCGTCTAGTTGACCGTGAGTTGACCAAGAATAGTAAAATTTGACCAATTTTAACAAAATTATGAGGAATAAAATGATAACTTAAAAATTTTCTAATTAAATAAATTAAAAAAAAAAACAAAAAACTTGCAATCAGTTCTCCTTCCCGGCATCAACAGTGCTGACACCACCACTAGCACACTATCGGCACCGTCGCCGCAGCCACCTCCTCCTCCTACCACCACCACTGTCGCCTCCTCACCACCAACATCAACATGTTTTCTTCAAAGCTTCCTTCCTCGTGTCTTCAAGAAGCAAAATCATTTGCTTCTCAAATAAAGCCCCACATAAAATCCCTTTAAAACAGATCCCAATAAATCTGCTCCAGCTTGGACCCAAGCTATGTTCATCTTCTTTCCACTATTCACTCGGAAATATTATGGGAACTTGAGAATTACAATTTTCTCGTAGTCCCCAGGCAAACCCAATTCTCATTTAAGCCTTTCCAACAAGCGAGGGTTGCTGGAGTGAGTTTGGTATAGGGGTGGATATTAAGGTTTCCGGAATGAAATTCTTGGAAAATTGAGGGGTATTTTCGAATAAACTCAATCGATCGATTTCAATTCTTACAAGTTACAAATTTTACTAGCAATTTCTGAAAACTCTGCTAAAGATTCTACCGTAAGTATATGTATTGAAGATTTTACTTAAAAACAAATAAATTTTGAAATAAAATAATAGCAATGAAAGTTAAAAATAAACAAAGTTTTTATTAGTTTAACAAATTTTGATAAAAGTTGATGAAATGTGTGATTGAAAAGTTGGTAAAAATTTCCCATGAATTGTGTGGTTAAAGCTAAAAGGTTGAGGATCCAATCGTTTCGATTCAATTTTATATATTTGTTGATTTTTTGTTCAACTCAGCCTTGTGGGACAAGGGAAAAAAAGGGGTGGGGAGCGCTTTGCAAAGTAGTGGAAGACGGGGGATTGGGGAAGCTATTGTTTTGAAGACGGGGTGGTGGAATGGTAGGACAAAAAATTTCTACCTTTTTACTATTTATTTTTAAATTAGCTTAGTAATTTATGTGTTGAAAAAAAAAAAAAAAAAAAAAAAAACACCCACGCGCCATTTTAACTGAGGTCGCGAGTGGCGAGTGCAAAAAAAACTCAGATGATTTTGGATTAAAATACTCCATTTCTAAAAGTTGGGATTTAGAATACAAAATAACTACTAAGTTGAGGACCTCTCTGTTATTTTACTAAAACAGAGGGAAACGGATAAACAGAATTCGTTAAAATCCCGGTTGCCATTAGCTTACTTTCGGACTCCGCGCCATATCCTTTAAAACGTGACCAAACAATAATCTCCATTTTACACACACTGACACACTTGCAGTAATAGTAAAAATAACATCTGGCTTCCGCCGCTCTCCTCCACGGCTCCACCACTCTTCCACCGCCACCACTAGATTCAAATTAATCAAAGAAAATTGATTCAATTTGATGCAACAACTCTCACTTCTCATTTCAGATCATTCTCAAAACCCTTTTCTCGTTTTGTGAAATTTCAACTCAGTTCCTTTCTCCAATCGCCGCCAATCACCGTTAATTTCGGTGAAATTCAAATGGCAAAGTCGGCGACCGGAAAGTTGCCGCAGCCAATAGAGGAAGGTATAGGAAGGAGGTTTTGGATCAAGTCCAGAAAGGAAGGGACTCAGGCTCTCTACACTCCGTTTATAGTCTGTTTGGCTTCTGGAAATCTTGAACTCAATGCTTTTCGCCATTACATTGCACAGGACGTTCACTTCCTCCGCGCCTTAGCGAAAGCGTCAGTAACCGTCATTACCAGCATTATATATCTTTTTTTTTTTTTTGGTTATTCGTATTTTCTCGATGACATAGATTAGTAGTTCTATTCTGTTACAGTAAGTTCATTACCTTGAGTTTTTTTTTTTTTTTTTTTTTCTCGACATTCTATTGTTATTTTATTTCCTCGATAGGATAGATTAGGAAAGCGGTTCCATTGCAGACTTGATTTTCTTTAATTCTTTTTATTATTTTTGCTATTGTATTTCGTCGTTAAGATATATTAATAGTTCACTTCTATTATAGACTTACAGTACCATGATTATCTTCATTTTTTTTAATTCTTGTCGATAACAAAGATTAGTACATCTGTTCTATTTCAGTACTATAATTACCTTGATTTTGCATTTCTTTTTGTTATTCTTATTTCCCCGATGACATTGATCAGTAGTTTTGTTCTGCGACATTGAGAAATGTTAGGTTTTATTGGCATTTTCATCTACTTTCCAGAATGGTGTTTCGGAGTCTGTTTGAGTTCAGGAGTGTGCAAAAAATATTGAGATGGCTTTCTTCTATTTATCTCATTCTTAGAATTGTTGTGGTTTACTCAATAGATAAAGTTTATGAATTGTGTGTTAGGCACAAGGATCAATGAATAGTGATAACAATTAACAACACAATAATAAGGTCACTCTTGGTAAGGACTATTTGTGTACTGTTTGTTTATGATATATTCATTCATAATGTTAGTTTAAAAAGACGAAACTAAGTATTGAGGCGGTTTTTCTTTATGAGGCGAGGCGTAAGCCTCACAAAAAAAAAAAAAAAAATTAAGTAAAAAATTATAAAATAATACAAAAATACAAAAAACCAAAGTTGGAGCATATATTAAATAGGATAGATAGCCATTAGCATATTGAGATATAGTCCACCTAAAGAAAGAAGAAGTTTAGAAAAGAAAACATTACAGAAGTTAAAAATCACTCCATTTACAATGGAAAAAAGAACCAGCTTAAACTAAAAAAAAAAAGCCTAATAATCTACACTATTACTAGCATCATTAATGGAATTATCATCAAATCTAATTTCCCCATCATCTTCCTCTTCGCTACTTTTAAATTCTACAAAATCATCTTCCACGTCCACCAATTGCAATGTAAACTCATTTTATTGTTTTGTTTGGGCCAAAAATGCCTTTTTAAATGATCATTTTCTTTTTTAAGAAGGGCCCTTTCTAATTTCTTTTCATACAATTGAAAAATCAAATTTTAAATGAGGCGCACGCCTCATGCTCCATGAGGCTTGCACCTCAGATTTAGAGGCGTAAGTCTCATATTTTTAGCCTCAAAAATACCGCCTCGAGGCATACTATATGCGCTTCACGGTGAGGTGGGCCTCAAGGCGAGCCTCACTAACGCCTTTTTATACCATGCTTGTTCTTTTAGGTCTATTCATTTATCCACAGAATATGTGAAAAAGTGTTGGAAGTTCTGCTGCCCTGATATTCATTGAAAGAGTTAACCCTGTATTTGATGGTTGAACTTGAGCCAATTGGCAAAACTTATCTACTAACTCTGTAGGGTTGAGCTCAACCTGATTGCATGTGTAATAATCTCATATTGCTAAGGGTTAAAAATTATTTGCAACAGATATTTCTTATTTTCTTTGGTTTTGAATTTTTCAATATGAAGAAAATTAAAGGGAAAAAAAAAGATAGAGATTATGTTCAAGTCTGTACTCCTATCGAACTTTACCTCTATTTTCCTAAATTTGGGATAAGTTTATTGACCAGTCGGTCCAGTCCGTCAATCAGTGTGAATAGGTAAAAGGAATAAAATCTCATTACAGCCCCACCATAGATATGGGGCCATTTAATGGCAAAAATTCTTTTACACAATCTGTCTGTCAGTACCATAATATACTACCAACGGTTTTGGACTTTTGTCTTAATAGTGGATTACATTGTTATCCTCTTTGGGTAAGCAAGCTTGGAGTGGTTTCTGCACATTACGTTAACCTCCTCCCAAAGTTATGATGTGTGCTATTTCTCAACCCCTTTCCCATGTTTTGACTGCTAACCTACACATTGCCCTTGTGTCTTGAATCTTGATCTTGTTATTTTTCTCAGTACCAGCCATACGTCCACACTTCTTTCATTTTTTAGTAATTGCTCATTACCCTCATAAACATAATGATAGGTGTTACATTCTGGATGCTAAGAGAATCAATTTGCAGCAAGAGTAGCAAAAGTGACACTAGTAAACTAATCATTTGCTTAATTATTTGAAAGCAGAAGACTAAATTAAGATACATGGCACATGAGATGCACATGTCTTTCAATAGTAGTCCAACCTTATGAGACACTGGTAGATTGGAAGATTCCTTCTTTCTAATGTAGAGCAAATTATTGTCGCATTTACATCGGAATTTGAAAATCAACTTAAATCAAGTGGAGTCATTCTAGTTTCAATTTTGAGATACCAACATGCTGCCAAATACAAACCTATGTCCCTATAGGTACAGTTTTTTGTGTTTTTGGAATTTAAGGTTTGGTCAAAACAGTTTTATCATAGAATTATAGGCGGAAAAATTGCTAGGATTTTTGATATTGGTGAAGAAAATGATACTTAGGTACGAAATGGCTGAAGAGTGTGCAGATGATGATGATGCAAAGGTTGGTATTAGTGAACTGAGGAAGAGCGTTCTTGAAGAGCTCAAAATGCACGATTCGTTTGTTCAAGTAAGTATCAAGACTCTGCATCCACATCTGTTTTTTGTGGTGTTTTAAGAATTGTTTCTTCTTATATTAACAGTTAAAATTGTAGAGGACAGGGATCTTTGTATTTTACCGTTCTTAGTATGCAAGGATGTCACAATTTCCAGTCTTCTATCTGAAGATACATCGATACTGGGTGCGCCTGGAATACTGGAAGTTTTTTGCATTGATTTCTCTTTGGTTTTTCTTCCTTGTGGTCATTCAGTTAACAACCATTTGTCATCTCGATGTGTCCCATTTGTTCTTTCATGTTAATTACCTGACAGTCATGCCTACTGGTGAGATTTGAATTTCCATTATACATGGGTTATGGTTATTGACCAAGGACTTCTGATTCTCTTTTCTTTTTGAATCCTACTGTTCCAAGTTCCCAAAGCTGGTGATATTATTGTCCTTTTTTCCGTTTATTAGTTTGCTATAAAAGTTATTGTTGTCTTATACCTTTTATTATATTTCTATAAAAACTTTTAAGAAGTAATTCTATTGAGCGCACTTGTTATAAGGTCAATTGGGTTAATTCAACTTGGTAAAAGTTTTTGGGTAAAGCAGAAAGCAAAAAATGCCGGCGCAGTAAGTATATGTAAATGGTTGTTAAGGCAAATAAAATATTCAAGTTTAATTTGAAGGAGCGTAATTAAACTATAGAAATGGAAAGGAAGAAGATAAGAAGAAGAAAATAAAATGAAAACCGAAATCTGAGGCAAGTGAAAGAACGCTTTATCCTTTAAGACAATATTGCCCAGCAACGGTGCTGACGGACTACGGCACTTATCTCTCTAGATACAATGTATACAACTTGTGGTAGAAGCATTTCAAACCACAAGCAATGGCGAACTTGGAACGAAATTTTCTCTCTACAAGAAAAAACGGTTTTAGAATGACTTTTGGAGAGTATTTTGCAAGAGTTTTTGTTATTATGCTCAATGCAAATGATATGAGATGCATAATGGATGTCCAAAGTGACTTTTATATAGAAGATGAAAGGTTATGAGTGAAATGTTGCGCCCCAAACTCAGCAACCTTTATCAAAGGTCACAGCATTTGCTGTTGCTAGCATGTCGCTGGTCTCTCGCTTGAGCGACACTGAGAACCTTTTTCATCAAAGCCTCTCTCGCTAGCCTATCACTCGAGCGACAGTCTCTTTCCTTTTTCCTATCCAACTTTGGACCGCAATTTCTCATTCATCTGGAATTGATTTTTAGATTTCAAATATACCACGACTATCTACTCAACGAGTAGAACAAGTGAGTATGTTTATATTCATAATTTAACTATCGAATACTTGGTCGAAGTTGACACAAAAGTCACTTTCCATACTTAATTTTATTTCGTTCTCTAATTTCCAACAAAAAATGCATTATGAACTGCATGTAAGCTAGTAGCCATGCTTTTCGGGACCCAATGTCTGTAGAATGTGCTATAAAGCATTACTTTCTTCTGAGTCTGTGATTTGTTGATAGGACTACTAGGGCATGCTTTTATTCAAGGACAGTGGTGAAAGAAGAATCTTGTACTGAAGGTGACCTTTGGGAGTTTGCTTAAGGCCAAAGATGGAATTCTGGCTCTTTAAGTCAAAATCCATACGCTGGATTGTTCATTTCTTCCCAAGCAGAGTGCCAGGTTGTGCCAAATGTGCTTTTCTTTTCATATTTTTGCGCAATTTTATTTCCTGAAAAAACTTCGGAGAGAGTTTGGTTGCACCCGTGTGAATATGTGTGATTGTCCTCACACCTAGGCCAAACAAATGTCGATACACGCCATATCACTTAGCTATGGCCTGCCTCAGCTCATCCCATTGCTTCCTAACGTGTTTCAAGTATCATTGCCTAAAGCTTCTGGATCACATTAAGAATGTTAGATACAGAGAATCTGCTTTTCTGCTCAAACAATTAGAAATATTATTATATGGGTATATTTTTCTAATTGTATCTTGATGCTTAAGCCCTGATAGGTTGAGCCCTTGATCACTGTAAGGATCAACATGGTTGTAATGGGAGTTTCTATCATTTTACTCTATATGATGTGCTCTGTTTCATAATCAAGTTGCAGATCACATGCATATTAACTTCTCTTTTTCTCAAGGTAATGTTAATTTGTTTTGAGATTCGCAGGAATGGGGTATTGATGTCACCAAAGAGAGTGTTCCTAATCCTGCAACTGTCAAGTATGCAGATTTTTTGCTGGCCACAGCCTTGGGAAAGGTTGAAGGAGTGAAAGACCCTGGTAAACTAGCAACGCCTTTTGAGAAAACGATATTGGCTGCTTATACTCTTGGTGCTATGACACCTTGCATGAGGCTTTATGCCTTTCTAGGTGAAGAGGTGCAGGCACTTCGTGATCCCAGTGAAAGCCCTCATCCCTATCAGAAATGGATCAACAATTATTCCTCTGAAGCTTTTAAGGTTTATTTTAATACTGAGAAACCTTTACTTTGTCCATTTGTTCGCAAACTTAAATTTTCACCAACTACAGGAAATTTATATTTAATGGTCTTACAACTCTGTAATTTTTTTATCTCGATTTAGGCTGTGACTCTGCAAACTGAGGATTTGCTGGAAAAACTAAGTGTGTCTTTGACAGGCGAAGAGCTTGATATCATTGAAAAGCTCTACCATCAAGCTATGAAACTTGAAATAGAGTTCTTCTTAGCTCAGCCACTTGCTCAGAAAACCGTTGTTCCTCTCTTGACAGAACATAATCCAGCAGAAGATCGTTTAATTTTGTTTTCCGATTTTGATTTGACATGCACTGTTGTAGATTCATCTGCCATTTTGGCTGAAATAGCCATTATAACGGCCCCAAAATCATATCAAAAAAATCTATCAGAAAATCAACTTTCTCGAATGTCTTCGGCTGATTTGAGAAGCCTTTGGGAAGAACTTTCCAAGATGTACACTGAAGAGTATGAACATTGTATAGAGGGCATCTTGCTTTCTGATAAAGGTGTGTTATCATATCTTGTTTACTACAATCTTCATGCTTTGCAATTTTTTAATTATTAATACCATTCAATTGGTGAGAAACTTGGATTGACAAGCTTGAAAGCTTATCTTTTTATGCAGCTGAACAATTCAATGACGAAGGTCTGCGTAAAGCACTTGAGCAACTTTCAGAGTTTGAGAAAAGAGCAAACTTGAGGGTGATATATTCCTGGGTACTTAAAGGTTTGAATGTTGAAGATATAAAACGAGCTGGGGAACGCCTGCTTTTTCAAGATGGTTGCACTAGTTTCTTCCAGAGTCTCACAAGGAATGAAAAGTTGAACACAAACATCCATGTTCTTTCTTATTGTTGGTGTGATGATCTCATTAGGTCTGCTTTTTCATCAGGTTAGTTCTTTTCTAGCCAGAACCTGGAATTGTTGTATGTCTCATATTTCTATTATATATAGTTTCCATCTGTCTGATTGAACCCATAGAATTTATTTATGAGGATTAATCACATTTTTTAACATGTAGGGGTTTAACTTTTTTTTTTTTTTTTTTTTACATTGCATTATAATTAAACATGAACTTTGTACCTGTGCACACTCAACAGTAGAACTTAAAAATAAAAAATAAGAGATCATGCCCCTTTTTTAGTTTTTGAAGACCTAGAAAAAACAAATAAAAACAAAATAAGGTTCACTATATATATGCACCTAAATTATAATACATATTTAATATTCCAGTATATGCAACTTTTTCGTTGTGAAAAATCAGCGGTAAGACTTGAATTTGACATCCACGTTTCAATAACTGTCGGTTTTAGTCAAATTTCAAGGGGGCTAAGTGCATCTCCAAAATTCTTTATCTTCCATCACAATTATAGAACCTCCATTATCTGATCTGAATATATTTGTCTATGAACAGTTCGTGTATAATCAGAAACTTGAAATAACTTGGGTTCTTTCATTTAGGGATCAATAGTAATTTCCGCAACTGAGACACATGGACAAATTAGCTTTCTGTTAAAATGTTGTTTTCGAAATCTCTTGGCATTGTGGTTAACTTTTATTTCTCCCACCTTCAATTTTTTGTTTGATACATGGCCTGTAACCATTAGCCAGTTGATGCACCGTAGTGACTAAAACTAGAATTATGTGGTTATACATGTTCGACGTTGTTGTAACATCTTGGGATTTATGTTCGTGTAAATTAGTAATAGTTGTAGTATGTAGTTGTACTACATGTTTGATATTTAATTCAAGAATTTATTGTACCGTTATCTCTTGATCCATATCAACAACAACCGAGGAGGAAGGAGCCTTTGAGTCAGATGTGGCATTAGACTGTTTTCAAATAGGTTCTTTCTAATTGACACCTCAGTCATAATGCCACCAAGTCTTTTTTGTTCTTCCGAACAAAGAGTCCAAATTTTGTCTTTATGATTTGAGTTCATAATAAATGGCATGTTTCATTTAAAATATCCAGAGCTGTATTTTCATGTAAATTAGTAATAGTAAGAGTATGTAATTTAAATCTATATACTGTTCTGACGATTAGTATTAGTACATGGACTCACGACCCATACATATATAATCTTTATATTAGTTGATGTTTCCCTGACCAGTGTATCTCATGTCTGTGTCCCGTGTCCATAGCTGTGCTTTATAGCTTTTGGGACAACGGTTGCTAGTAACCATCTATTGATGTGATGGCAATTCTTGATGTTATTCGTTTATACATCTATGGGAAGTTTTAGTATCCATCATGTATAGAACAGAACATGTATGGAACTCATCTATGAATTGTACAAATGAATATCTTATGATTAACAGGACCATTGAGTAAAAACTATCCTGTTTAGTAATCAACAAACTAGCAAGATACTGGGGCAGCAGAAATTCTTATTAGACCAAGTGGAGAATGGATGGAAACATGGTATCAAAAGGTTAAAAGGAATAATTGTATGAAATAGAATTTTGCATTTTGTTGTCCTCTGGAAAGCATTTCTTGTGCACTATATTTTTTATATCTTACCTGTACTTCGAACTTGGCATTCCAATGAATTGTCTCTGTTCCATTGCAATACAATACCTTGAGGAGTATTCTTTGTTTCTATGTTAATGCGTTTCTAATGATTTCAAGTAGGTGGTTTAGACATTATAAATGTACATGCAAACCAGTTTGTCTACAAAGAATCTTCCTCTACTGGTGAAATTGTTATGCGGGTTGCATCTCCCATTGACAAGGTTGAAGCATTTACTAATATTCTGCATAACTGCAACAAGGACAAAAAGACTCTGACAGTATATATTGGAGATTCAGTGGGTGACTTGCTTTGCTTGCTTGAGGCAGATGTTGGCATTGTAATAGGTTCAAGTTCAAGTCTGAGACGAGTGGGAAGTCACTTTGGTGTTTCTTTTGTTCCTTTGTTCCCTGTTGTGGTCAAGAAACAGAAACAGTATGCCAAAAATGGCTCACCTAGTTGGAAGCGTCTATCAGGAGTTCTTTACACAGTTTCAACCTGGGCAGAGATTCATGCTTTTGTTCTGGGGTCATAAAACTTCTGCTTTTTTGTAGGGATTTTATGATAGCTCATTTAGAAAACTGCAAAGAAATGTCAATATTTTAGAATACATACATACAAGCTTGGTGGTATTTTTGTGAGCCACAGATCAGCTTTGTTCTTCCCTTGATTTTTACTACTGGGTATTTCATGAGGAATGTACATGCGATTCTTTTGCCTGGCGTTTCATGTAAGTTTTTCGGAGTCACTAGTGAAAGCTACAATAATGAAATGAGATCTTTTGTGATGGTTTTAACCTTATTCGGAATTCCTTATTTGCCATTCTAAAGTTGCTAATTTTTGTCTAGTTTCTCGATCTGCAGATGTTTGAGAGCTCCTGTTGCAGCTCTGATGAAGATACGAGTTCAGTATCATTGCATTCAAGTGTAAAAAAAGACCTTTTTGTGTAATTTTGCTGTTCGATTTTTGGATTGGACGGAATTATGTAGGACACATTGAATGATCATTGTACTGATTCTCTCGATTGCACTCAAGCTGGCAGAGAAGCTTCTGCAAACTTTTTAAATTTCATAGCTCTCTTCGTAGAAGATCTAGTGAGCTTATCATTTCATTGCTTGGTATATCTTACATCTTTGCTTGGTATCATTTCATTTATGTAATCTGTTTGAACTGGTGTGGTGTTATTTACTCTATGTTTCCATGTTCCCACCCCCTACGTTAGAGATATCAACCGATCCGACCTCCTGCTTTTGAGGCCTGGCGAGCCTTCTGGCTCTCACTTTTTCTTTTTTCTTTTTTCTTTTTTCACTTGGGTGGCCAGACTGTAGTGCAGGGCTGGGCTTTCTGTGCAACGTGCTTGTGAGGCATAATGTGACCGTTAGATAGAGAGGAATGGATAGGACTCGAGAATATAAAAGGGAGAATAAAATTTAAATTCTTGTCCTTTTAGTGTGTGGTATACTCCAGTGGTTTACTAGGGAAAAGCCAGCCACTGGCCTTTGAATTTGGACATTGGCTAATAAGTTCTATGTATCATTTGCACTCCTTTTCAACTTGACAAATATAACTGTCATTTACAGCTTTTAAGATACATAGAGTTATGCTTAAGTGCTCGCATCCCTGCCCCTAAAAGCCGTGCCAGCATCACGTGTTGATGTTGTGGTGCTAAGCATTATGTGAACTTATTTACTTGAAATTATTTTTAAAAAGCTAAACTGTGTAGAGTTATCAGATATATTCATTATAAATATGCTTGACAAGACAAATTGGACCTCTATGTGACATGAGCATGTTGTTAAGAAGCTAAGTTGAAACAAAGTTGTAGTTCTACTATATGGTGTTTGCAATATATTGGGATTAAGTTATTTTGTTTGAAGAATGGTAGATTATTGTGGTGAACTTTGAAAGAATTATAGTGAGAAAACGAACTAGTTTTAATCTTTTTTCGTTAGTCAACATTTGATTACTTAAAAGTTTTCATAAACTCAACCAGGCTAGGTATAGGTACAAGTTAAAGTTTAAGTTGACTTTAATTAGACGTCCAACAAGATTTACACTTCACAAAGTAATAAAGACATCAATATCACGCTTGGTTGATTTTCATTCAAATTTCGAACTTATGCCATGTTTGATGGGCCACTTTTTCCTAGGAAAATGGAAATTAAATTCCAACTTTCACAAACCCAAAAAAAAATAAAAAAAATATTATTTTCCCACCCCACGCGCCTAAATTCCACAAAATGATTGAAAACATTTTCCCACCATTTTGCAATTCCAGGGTTTTTTTTTTTCTTTTTTTTTTTTTTTTTTGGGAACGGAAACAAATTTCATAACCAATTGTAAAAAAAAAAAAAAATCACTTTAATGGACAATTTCATGTAAAACAAAGCCAAACGAACATTAAACTTTGATGAAAAAAAGATGATTTTGTTTTTATTTTATTTTATTTTTGGCTATGGAAACAAATACCAATTGTGGAAAAAACTATCACTTTAATGGACAATTTATATGTAAAACAAAGTCAAAAGTACACAAAATTTAAAAAAATTTCGAGTGAAAAATTATACAAATCAAACACATTTAATTAATAATTCCCTGGAAAACAATTTTTAGGCAATTACGTTCCCTGTAATTCATTTTCTTTCAACCCATTTTCCACCCTTACAATCAAACGGACCCTCAATGCATAAATTTGGAAGGCTAAATATTGATTTCAACTAATCAAATTTGCAAGTTGAGCTCCTAAGGGGAGGGGGGCGGGGAATCAACAAGTTATACTAATATTTCATGTAAAAACAAAGCCAAACGAACATTAAACTTTGATAAAAAAAAAAGATGATTTTGTTTTTATTTTATTTTATTTTTGGCTATGGAAACAAATACCAATTGTGGAAAAAACTATTACTTTAATGGACAATTTATATTTAAAACAAAGTCAAACGAACACAAAATTTAAAAAAAATTCGAGTGAAAAATTATACAAATCAAACACATTTAATTAATAATTCCCTGGAAAACAATTTTTAGGCAATTACGTTCCCTGTAATTCACTTTCTTTCCACCCATTTTCCACCCTTACAATCAAACGGACACTCAATGCATAAATTTGGAAGGCTAAATATTGATTTCAACTAATCAAATTTGCAAGTTGAGCTCCTAAGGGGAGGGGGGTGGGGAATCAACAAGTTAAACTAATAGCAGCAAAAACTCCAAACTTTTGAAACATTAGCAGACTTTTTCCAAACTTTTGATTTGTTGCAGTGGGGAGAGAGGGGGGGGGGGGGGGGGGGGTTCAAAAAGTTAAACTAATAGCAGCAAAAACTCCAAACTTTTGAAGCATTGGCAGATTTTTCCCAAACTTTTGATTTGTTGCAATCGTCACCACTAACATTTCCAAATGTTGCAGGCGAAGCACTTTTGAACAATTTACAACCATAATTATGTCAATTGACCACATTTTTAATATTTTAAAAAGGGGTAAAAGAGTAACTTTTCATTTATCACATTAAATAAGAAAATAAGAAAAAAAAATACACACACAATCGTCTTCTTCCTCTCAACCCTCAGCCACACATACCTCAAACCCAAAATACACACACACAATCGCAGTATCAGTAATTCACACAGGCAATCTGGTCAACATTCCACTTGGTAAGCAATTGTATTGCTGTTGTCATGGCTTTAAAGTTGTATTTCTTTTATATAGTATTTTTTTTTTTCAAATTCGTGGCAATGTAAACATATGTTTCTTTTTGGGGTTGATTGTTGCATTTGTTGTTTGATTCAGTTGCCATACTACTGAGAGACAAACTTGGTCAAATTTCTCTGAAATGGGTATCATTCGAAATGGACAAAGAGCGGGAAAATTTGTTAGTCGAGAGCACATTCTGAAATATATAAGGCAACCAGTAATGTATCAAATTAAGTTTTGGATTGTTATATAGATGGAGAACAACATATGGATACGAGTGCTTCAAAGAGCCATTTTTTCCACGAAAACTCACATTGACAATGGGAACTTAGGAAGAATACGGCCACCAAGAGTTCGATGCATGACACCTATTTCGACAAATGATGGAAGAAAATAGAAACCAAAAACTCAATCCTTCGGGGAAGCAAAAGTATTTCAGCTCCAATTATCATCTGGAGGTGGTGGTAGTCGATGTGGATTTTGAGTTTGAGGTAGGGGTGGGTGAGGGTTGAGAGAAAGAAGACAATTGTGTGTTTATTATTATTATTATTTCCCCTTATAATATGATTTAATGTGATAAATGGAAAGTTAATTATTTTGCTCTTTTTTTTTAAATTTTAAAAATGTGGTCAAAATTAAAATTTTTATCAACTGACAGAATTATGGATGAAAACTGTTCAAAATGGCTTCACTTGCGACATTTGGAAATGTTAGCGGTGACGGCTGCAACAAATCAAAAATTCGAGAAAAGTCTGTTAATGTTTCAAAGATTGAGAGATTTTGCTACAATTATTCCTTAAACTAATATGGTTGTATTGGCAATTCCATCAAAAGAATATTCAACCTAATATGGCATCCAATTAGGCCACTCTCCAAATAATTACAAGAATCCAAGAATGGTTATTGACCTTAGTACTATAAAATTAGTAAAAAAATCCAAGAAGATTATTTTAAACCCCACCTACACAACCCCACTATAATGTGTAGTAAGGCATCATGATCACCAATTATAATTATTTAAAAAAAAAAAAGAAAAAAAGCTCCCTTTGTGCTTCTTGTCAAAAGGTAGGTAATTGATGGAAATTTGAGTTAGACTTGCTAAGACTCTCCAATAATTTTCTTCTTTAATGGATAAAGATTCAAGCACTTGGGCCTCCGTACAAAAGGCGTCCATCATTTTATGACCTTTGCTTTAACTCCATTGAAAAGGCTCATAATTCATCCTTATCACGTATTTGATTGAACGGATGTAATTAAATAATACGATATTATTCATGTATACCTTTCTAGTCACTCTAAAGAACAAGTTTGGCATATTAAAACATTTTATTCATGGTCTTTTTAGTGACAATTAGGGATTCATAGTTTTTTTTTTTTTTTTTTACCCAACCTCTACGAGGGGACTATTAGCATTAGAAAATAATTTGAGGACGACAACTTTTGAAGACAACAAACGAAGACAAGTAATGAAAAAGATAGTTAATTCTTTTTCGAGACGACACTATTATCGAATTTTATCGGCGATATCATCCAAACCTTATCCATGGATACATATTACAAAAGTATCAAAAAGTATTCTTGAGCTTCTGCTTATCCTATAGATACCTAAACATGATTTTACTCAAAAGTGAAATCTTGACACCCACCTCAACCCACCCCCTACCATCTCCAACACAAAAACAATCAAAACCTAAAGGATAACTCTACTTGTACATAATTTGGGTTACATAATGGTGTCCATACACTCACATGGGGTGGGGTCCGCTCGAATATTTTTATTCGAGCGGACCCCACCCCATGTGAGTGTATGGACACCATTATATAACTCAAATTATGTACACCAAGCATCACTCAAACCTAAAATGCAACCCACCACCAAGCAATAAGATCCCCATAGGTGGCCCAAATTGTATTAATGCATTCTTTTTCTTCCTTTAAATTGATTTGTTCACTGGCAATTGACCCACATTTGACGAGGCTTTCCTCAGATTCCCACTTAAATTGTACAAGTTTCTTTTCTTTAGTTACAAAGTAATCCATGCACTTCAACTAAGAAATATTTTAACACGTGAAGTAGGCCCTTTTCTTCAATACGTCTTCTAATATTTAATCCTTGAAAAATTACGGCCGACGCCTCTAATTTATGGGTACCTTAGCAATTAGATCTCTTACCTTTTTATTTCATTGTTAGCTTCGAGCACAAGAATTCCCTCCCCCCAATTCTCAATGCTTCTTCCCACCCCGTCCTAGGGTGGTAGGTAGAGGTGCATTGGGTTGGAAAAGTAGGTGGACGATGAATTATTTTTTATTTTTTTTTAAATTAAAGGTAAGAATATAAATGTGTTCTAAATCAAATTCTAGAGGGTGTTTGGTAGGGATTATAATTAAATTTTTAATAGATTGTAATAAAAGTTTTAAAATGTGTGGTTGAAAAGTTATGGAATCCATGAAAAATGTGGTTAATATCGATTATTTGACTTTGATTTTGGACCAAACAAGGGCCTAAACTTTTGCAACATAGAGCGAAACTATCCATTCAAGACTAAAGTGCTACAAAAGCGAAACATTAGAGACATATTCGCCCCAACCAAAAAAAAAAAGGAATCGGTATGCACAATTTAATAAGTTATGGACTCACTTGCAAATATTCTTTAATTTTTCTTCACAAAACCCTTGTTCCTGTCGTCATAGTTTACCTATGAACTAAGCAAAATTATTCTCCATTATAAATATTTTCCATTACTTCTTCCCCTAACTCTCACCCCTTCTCTTTCTTCTTCTTCACCATATTTGCCATGCTGCTGGCTAGGTTTTCACAATTCTGTATGCAAATCTGCATCATGGATGGTATCAAGATCGATGAATTCGACGCAGTTCAGGAGGAGGGCGTAGTCGAGGAGGCAGTCGACGAATATTTAAGGCCAAGGGGTTGAAGGAAAGAAATGCAGCTTCTAGGCAAGTCTGATGCTTGGCTTCCATTATTTACTTCCACAGTTTGTTTGTCTCTCTTTGTCTGGATTTTCTTCCATGGCTTGGTTTGGTTTGGCCAAATGGACAGAAATAAATAAGGTCTAAGGATTCCTGTCCTAAATTCCTAATTAAGAATAATCCTATGGTTAAAATTTTTTTTTTTTTTACTGTCTTTTGATCAGCAACTTAACCAAATTTCTTTTGGCCATTTTCTTTTATTTTTCTCCTATTTTTTGGGAGTTTTTATTTCCTATTATGAAGAGAGAGACGTCAGGTAAAACTCGAATACTGACTCAAATATTCCACTGTTGCTCATCAAATTGTTAAATTTAATAACTTCAATATCTGTTTCAGCTTATAATTCATAAAAGCAAAAATTTAGAAAAATCTGAATTTATTTTCATGCAAATTTTCAATTACTTTGAACCCTTAATCATTTCGTGAAAATAATCCAACGAAATTAAGCAAAGAGATTTGTTTATATTTAAATTTATTTCCAAGAGTAATCATATTCATGCATTCAAATTTCATCATTTACTTCAATTTGTTTGACATCACTACAACAAAACTTGTCAACGTTGTGAAAGACCTTTTGCAACGTTAGTGTGTGTGTTGCGAGCTTCAGTGTTGCCGTAAAATAAAACGATACGACAATGCTTATTTACTGTTACAAAAGGTCAAACCCAAACGTTGCCGTGTAGTTTTAGCAATGTTAGAAAACGCTGTCGTTTTGTCTTAGAATCGTAAATGTTACCATTTCTTGGAGGGGTTTGAATGAAAAGTGAAAACTAAATTCTTCAAATCATATCTTAGGATGTTACTCTAAATTTTTAACCATCATATACATAATTATTAATTCTTACATATATGTGTGTATTTATGTATATATATGTAGGATAAATTCCACGTCAACTAATTATAGAAATATAGACCAACATATAAAAGTTTTGACTATTCCTCTTAACAATATTGACATTTTAAGATGGAATCCAAATCTTAATATGATATGAAAGTTCATTAAGTTCAAACGAGCAATTTGACGTGATCGATACTCGAAAAGAACACAGATTTTAAAATTAATTTACACAAACGAACCATCAGCTTGTGGAAGCATGTCAATGAATAAACTCTGCATTGCCTAATTGTCGAAATATGGATCAACGTATAAGAGATTAGATTACTCATTTTAACAAAGGTTGATCTTAAAAGATGAAACCCCAAATCTTGATACGTGCGCACACGTTCAAGTCGTGTTCACATATTAGAGCATCGAGAACGTATTTCTACCAGTTTATTAGAAATCAAATTTGTAAGTATAGAGAATTTCGAAAGGAGGCATCTCTAATATGAACACAAATGGAAGTAATTATCAAAATCCAAATGGCACAATTAGTGGAAAGCGATAAGCAATCCAATATGTAAAAGAAGAATCTTAATTCAATCGATCATCAAATTTCTATTGGTCTATGAGTCACTGACGACTCAGAAACTATATTATTTAATCATTAAACTGCTGAATTAGTTCAAATGTCAATTCATAAGCATTTTTGAATGTGGCGTTCAATATTTTGAGGATTTTTTATTTTATTTTAATCTCCACTCTCGTTGTGTCCACGTTTCACCTATCGACAATCCTCAACGTATCGTGATGGTAATGACCGTCCTGTCCCCACTGCCATCCCTATCTATAGATTGCTCGTCCCTACCTATCTTTGTTTTTGGCATCTTGATTGCATCTTTTGGATTTTCTAAAAAATCAATTTCACGGGGAAGGATTTATTTGAAAGAAAGAAATGGTGAAAATGCAAGAAAATTAGGAGTTAAAATAGTTTCTTCCTTTAATGATATGCAGTGGAATCACTCTTTTAGCGTATTACTTGAAGTGTAGATTAAAACTTGTTGACCTATCGTATAACGAGCGTCTAATTTTTTATTAAGCCTTGTTTGATACTAATTAAGATTCGAATTTTAATCTAACTTAAAGTCAATAATTAATTTTAATCACATATTTCGTAGGTCCTACGCTTTTTAACTACACATTTTATCAATTTTTATCAAAATTTACTAGAAATCTGATTTTAATTCCACCAAGCATTGAATGTTGAAACGTTAAATGTTTCTAAAATTAAGAAGTTAATTTTAAACATGTTTAAATAATTATTTGAAAGTGTTTTATCTGATTAAAAGATATTTTAGAGAAAGATGATTTAAGGTGATGAAACTCTTCTATAAGAAGCAGAAATCTAAATCTTCGCAAATATTCTCATTTAGATAGCCGTTTGAACACCATTGTAGTTCGGGAACCTTAAATCGAAGCTGAATTTACAAGAGGGAGAGATTGCACCAAGGGGCGGTTTATCGTAAAAAAATGTAAGGTACAACTTTGGCCGAATATGGAGGTCGAGAGGATAGATGCCCTTCTCTCTTTTATATGCGCGCACGAAACCTCTTCTCCTTTTGCCCCTATACCCCAATCAGCTCATTCTCCAAGCCCAAGTCCAATTTGATTAGTGGTGGCAATGGGCTCGGCCCATGCTCGGACGAGCTCGTGCAAGCTCATGGCTAATCTAACACGAGCCGAGCGGGGCATTTTAGGCGAGCTCGACTCGTGCCCGAGCTCGCCCAAGACGAACCGAGCGGCTCGGCTCGTCGGCTCGTTATATATATATATATATAACATTACAAATTTATAGCTATTAAATTACTAAACTTAAAAATATATATATATATATACAAACATTATCTAATTTTTTTTTAAAATATACATTTTTCAAAATAATTTTAATTTTTAAAATATAAGAACAAAATTTTATTTGTTAAGAAATGAGAACCTAAAGAAAATATATATAAACACGTTTTGTAAAAAAAAAATTAAATATACTTTTTTTAAAAATATTTTTATTTTTTACAATTAAAAAAAAAAGATAAACTATCCTCCTTTATCCGGATTTGGGACCGACTACTTCAATTTCGAGTAGGCGGAATTAAAAATTGTACACGAACAACTTGTTACGTGTATAATTTTTTTTTTAAAAATATTATAAAGGTATGAAAATAAAATAATGTGGTGAAATTAAATATCACTTACTTGGTTACATGCAATTTTGACATATTTATCTTGAATTCGATAATTAGCATCTTCCCAATCCTTCACGCACATTAACGCCTCCAAAATATCTTTTTTTAGTCGAATCCTGACCTCGAAGAGAACCTTTTCCTACACTAAAAGCAGATTCCGAAGCTACAGTGCTAACCGAATGTGTTAATAGATCTTTTGCCATTGCAGAAATTACTGACCATCGACGTTCGTTATTTCGCCATAATTCAAGGACATATTCTGAACTTTTACTAGTTGCTTTGTTAGTAGGCAAATGTTGACTAAAGTAATCAATTAATTCATATGGCAACACATTTGAATTTTGACTACGGCTGGAAGTTTGAGTATATGCAATGAAAGCCAAACTACTACTACTAGAGGAACCACATGCATATGTAGTTGCATCAAATTTATACGAGTGCATACTTTCAAATAAATTCAAAATTTCAGTGTCGTTATCTGTTATATTAGTAGGAGGAGTGTGTGCAAGTACATGATTAATATGTGCACACATTCGTGAATCATATAATTCATACATTTCACGAAACGTCGTTTCCAATTTCTATAAGTGACATGTGTATTAAAAGTTAAAGCATTTGACATTTAATCAATTATAAATTTAGTACCCGATAAATTATATCGGGAGTCCATGACACATACTAAAAGAAATAACATAGGTAATTCTTCCCAATATTTTCTAAATTTCAATTCCATGAAATATATAACAGAATGAAAATCAGGGTCATTTTGAGATCTAGCAAAAGCTCTAGCAGTTATATAAAGACGTTCAAGAACCATACAACTAGTGGGATAATAAACACCGACAATATACTTGTAGACTCATAAAACTTGTCAAAAAAAATTTATTTTAAAAACTATATTCCAATCGGATTCATTCAAGATAGTATCGTCTTCGTCTCTAACATGCATATTGTTATAAAATTCAGTAATATACGCTTCATAACCTTCACATGATTTTAGTAATAAGTATGTGGAGTTCCATCTATGACCTTCGTCTATAACATGCATATTGCACAAATCCTCGAATCATTGTTTTCTACTAGGTGTACACGTCATATACATAAGTGCATTCCTAATTCAGTTAATTTCATCCTTAACATGTTTTAAATTGTCTTGTACTATTAAATTAAAAATATGACATACACATCAAATATGAAATAAATAGTCACCGAAATCAAGATTGAGAACTTTATACAATTTATCGATAACAACTTTATTTACAGTAGCATTGTCGAACGTAAAAGAGCGAATTTTACTCTCGCATTTATATTCTCGAATTATTAACATAATAGCTTTAAATATAGTTTGAGCGTTGTACTGATACTCAACAATTTTAAAAGCAATAATTTTTTTATACATGAACCAAAGTGGGTCTATATAGTGTGTGGTTGCAGCCATATAACCCATCTTATTAATCTCTTCCCACATATATGAAGTTAAAGATATCACACCCCCATATTTTTTCAAATCCGAAATCAATAGTTGCTTTGCATTAAGAAAATATGTAATTGTATCAGAACGAAGAGTATTTCGACTTACCCCTTGGTACCTCGATTGAAGATATCTTCTGACGTAGTTAACGAAATGTTGGTTGTCCGCTATTTGACCGTTGGAAGAAGCTCATGTTTAGCCGAACATGATTTGTAATGACGGTTGAGGTGGGTGGTTCCAATGCTTTTTTGTCATGCCGTCGTTGTTGGCAGTATTTACATACTGTTTTGATTTCTCGAAAGTCATCGACGACACGACCAGTGAGAACCAATTTGAAACGATCCCAACATTTTACCTGTTTCTTCCTTTTTCTCTTCCCGGTTGCATCGGGAATATTTAATGTCGGTTCTTCATCTTGTTCCAAATCAATTGGAACACTAGTTGCAACATCAATGTCATCAAAATTAATTGGATGACTATCACGAACGTCGAAATCTTTAATATTTTCGGGGATTGATAATTCATTGAGACCGGAGAATTCATTCCCAAATTGATTTTGGGCAGGTGTTTGTGTTTCGTTATCCATACCGAACAAGTTTTCAACAAATGATCGTGAATGCATTTGTTATGAATAATAGAAATTGAATTTAGAAATGTAGAATGTAGAATGTAGAATTGAGAAGTGAATGAAGATTATGTAGTAGTTGTCGAACATAATTGTAAAATAGTAAGAAATAATGTAAAAAAAAGTAGAAGATGATTATAGAATGAATGAAAATGATATTGTTGATAATTGATAAATGGAGAGTGTAAATCGTAGAGAGTATTGTATAGTAAATAATGAGATATTGATATTGGTGAGAAAAAATGATTGATTATGGTGGGTATTTATAGAGGAAAAAATGTATGTGAAATTGAAAAAAATATTAATAATAAAAGGATCAAACAACGGTCACTGAATTTTGTTCAGTGACTGTTCTGGTCACTGAACTTTTGTTTTTGTTTTTTTTAATATATACACAAGCCGAGCGGCTCGTGGCTCGTTAAAAGGCGAGCCCACGAGCCCGCTCGTTGGTTTGACTAGCCGAGCATACTCGGCTCGGGCTCGGGCTTGGGCTTCTTTTTTGACGGGCTCGAGCAGCTGGTGGGTATGAATAGTACGAGCCGAGCACCGAGCCGCTCGGCCCAATTGCCACCTCTAAATTTGATTGAATTCAAACTATCTTGTTCTATTTTTAAGTTATCTAGGAGACTCGATGAATCCTCATAATTTAGTCACAATGACTCAACCAAAGCTAAGAAACTCTTCTCTCATATTAATCATTAACATTGAATGTTTAGGAAGAATTTATAAATAATTTATTTTATCAATAAACAAAAATGAGTAGGGAATAAGCGAGTAGTACTTGTGAGTTTAGGTTTAAAAATAAAATTTGACCATATATAAATAATTTTAGTAAAATCTTTACCGGAAAATGAAAAATGAGTCCTTATCATCTTTCTAAAGTGTATCTAGTTAAAATGCTAAGGGTTTTGCTAGAGTGACAAGACCAAATGGGCCGTAGACAAACCGGGGGCGTATGTGGCCCTGGACGAATAGCAAAACCCAAATCCTAATATGTTTACAATCAGTGCTGTTTACGTAAATTTTCTTGAAGAAAATTGAACTACATAGCTCAAATTTAGGCCCAAATATCTTTGTTGTTTGGTAGAGTATCACGTGAGCCTAAATGCGTTAATTACAAAACTGGGCGACGTTTGGGTATCAAGTTGAAAATTCAGGTGAGTTTATAAGACTAAAATAAAATAAGAAATAATTAGGCATATCTTAAAATTAGTTATATTTGGGAATTATAATGTATGTCTTTGTCGTGTAATTTTTTGTATCTCATCATTATTTTATAATTTTTAAACCACGCATTCCATCAACTTTTATCAAAATTTACTGAAAATATGATTTTAACCTCTACCAAACGGGGGCTTAATTAGGTTAATTGTACAATGTTAAATAGTATTATGGTATAAAAAATAAGTTAAATTTCTATTGCATTATTTAGTTTTATCTTTTGATTTATATCAATTGTGTTCGAAAAATAATTGGACCAATCAAATAACGAAAAAAAAAAAAAAAACTTCAAAAAAAGGGAAAAATTATTGGAAAATGAGAGAGTGCCAAAATTTGTACAGATCAAAACTATTAAGAGCTCATTTGACAGCATTTCTGTTTATTAAAGAAAAGTTTTCTGAAAAAAAAAATTCATTTAAAGTTAATTTTCACTAAAAACCCTTCTAATCAGACAGAACACTTCCATAAAATTATTTGAATGTTCCTATGCGACTTCTTAAAAATGATGCCCAAACAAGGGATTATTAAGGGAAATTTCATATACTTCATGGGTGCACTCAAATACAATAAAATGTGCATGCGTTCGATGAATAAACATTTTATGCACTAAGGATGTGTTTGAGCCACATTATTTTGAAAGAATGTATTCTGCAATAGTAGATTGATGAAGAATGTGTGGTTGATAAAGAAGGAAAAATTATTAATGTGATGAAAAATATTATTTTATTGAAGAATGTGTGGTTGAAAACGAATAAAAGAATTAAAATGAAAATTTTAATGTGTACCAAACAGAGGCTAAATTTCTTTAATACCTGTTTGGTATGGAAAGTAGACCACAATGAAAAGTCACTAGAAATTTAAATTCTCATAAGTTCGGAACATCCTCGAAGCTTGATTCGAGATTCCTAACTAATTATGCAGCATTAATGATGACTTTGTTAGAAAAGCATGTGGGCACCTCATACTACATCTTTTTTATTCTCAAACTTGTTCCTAATAATAGAAGTAGCACAATTACTACTAAATTTATTCGCAGTTGTTATGTCGGAATCCAATTTTGGGGGGCCTGTTTGGTACAGATTTTAATCTAAATTAAAGTCAAACAATCAATATTAATCACATCTGTCATGGGTCCCACAACTTTTCAACCACGCATTTCAAAAACTTCTATCACAATCTACTAAAAATCTAATTTTAATTCCCACCAAATACCCTCGAAATATGGGTCGAAGTAAAAAAAAAAGAATTTTTTAGTGGAAGTTCTTTTGGAGAAACGATTCATCAATAGATCGAGGAATAATTAATTTGACTTCTTCACATGAATTTTTGTGATTTGGATTGTGATGTAGTGCATCAATAGTAGTTAGTTACTCCGAATTTATATCAAGGTCGTGACTAATAAGTCTTAAGGGATTATTAATTTGATCCGTTAAAATTTAGATCGAATTTCACGAAAGATATTACTTATGCTAATTTAAGTTAAAAAAAATAATTTAAAATCAATCTTTTTTTAAATATTATATTCATAATTCGCGTCGTCATCATAGTTAGTCATTTCATTCTTCTTATAATGATGACGATTGATAACGTCAAATATCGATGTATTATTCGGTGAATAAGGAGTAGGTGTCCCTTCGCTTGCAAGAATGGATGCAAATTCATTTGATTTCCTAGTGAAGCTGCAGTTTCACATGGCCTCCAACTTTTGATGTTATCTTTGCATTATTAAGGTATCATCCCATACCACAAAACATATCAAAATAAATTTATTTTAAAATTCATAAAATATTAAATAGCCAGATGGGTTCCATGTGGGTACCAAGAAAGAACACTCTATTAATAGAAAGATATACATACATATATACATGCAAATATAGAGAGAGGAGAGGAGAAAAAGGCTTATAGTTGTCATGTTTTTAACTAATATCCCTACCCTAACATGATGAGATTCTTGGAGCCCCTTGTGATCATGTTCACAAATAATTATGTGTGTACATACATCAATTTTTTTTTTATGTAAATCAAGTACAAGTAGGGAGGGGGAAATTAGTTGTATAACAATATTGAAATTCATAATAATTATAGTGAACACAATATAGGGTTATGCAACGTATTGATTCCTAAGAAAATGTAGAAATTTTGGTGTTATTGCTGTCGATGACTTAGATTTCGGTAATTGTCGATACTTCGATAAGTAAATCGGTCCAAAGAAGTAATTGAATCTGTGCACCTAATGCTTTATTCAAGTGTGTATATAACATGTGCATGGACGAAAGTGAAGTCGATATCTGTTGATCACGTATCTCACCGAATTTTGAGGTCAACAGAACTAGTGATCCATTTTCGAACCAATCATTGGAATCCTAAATTTATAACCATGATTGATAAATGAGGGGTGAAGGCCTTCAAATAAGTTGACAAACTAGTAAATATTTTTAATAAGAAGATGAAATTCATTTGAGTTGACTAATTGATCAATTATGAGGAAGTACAATGTAATAAATCAGACAGATGATTACTTTAACACACATTCCTTGCATGTTTTCATGTCGGAAAATTATGAAATAAGTCCAAAGGTTTACAGTCATTTGTTTCAGATTAATTGCTGGTTCATATTCCAAGAACTCACGAACACATTTTTAGATTAATTAATCCTCCATTAATAATTAATTAATCATTGAACATGCATAGGAATATCACATCTTTAATCATCACAGCTTATTGTCCAATCATTAATCCCATTTCATTCATATAACTTCCCTTGTCATAATCTTGTACAATTGTCTGAAATGGAGCAAAACTAGAGAAAAAAGGCAGAAAAAATTATGAACAAAATGCAAAAAAAGCTGATTTTTTTCTACTGTTTCATTGTTCTTTCCTTAGTTTCTGCCCATGGAGATTCATTTCTTCCAAATGTCGAGTTATCAGCATTATTATCGATAAAATCTAGCTTGATTGATCCCTTGGATCACCTCAACGACTGGGAAAACTCGACCGACAAGCATTGTAACTGGACCGGCATTTCTTGCAACTCGAAGGGCTTAGTTGAGAAGCTAGATTTGTCCAACATGAATCTTAGTGGCATTGTTTCAGACAGCATTCAAGATTTAAGGAACCTATCCATTCTTAATATCTGCTGTAATAATTTCGCCTCGTCGTTGCCCAAGTCATTAGCCAATCTGACTTCTTTGAAGAGCATTGATGCAAGTTCGAACAATTTTGTTGGCAAATTTCCAATAGGCCTTGGAATGATTCCAGGGTTGATAAGCATCAATGCATCGAGCAATAATTTTGAGGGCTTGCTCCCGGAGGACATTGGGAATTCGATCTCACTTGAAAGCCTGGATTTCAGGGGGAGTTTCTTTGAAGGTTCAATTCCATCATCGTTCGGGAATTTAAAGAAGTTAAGGTTTTTAGGCCTTTCTGGTAATAATTTCACGGGAAGCCTTGCGACTGAGCTTGGTCAGTTGTCGTCTTTAGAGACGATGATTTTGGGATACAATCAGTTTGAAGGCTCAATTCCAGGAGAGTTTGGTTATCTTACTAACCTTCAGTATCTGGATTTGGCTGTTGGCACATTGAGTGGACAAATTCCAGGAGAATTAGGCCAACTGAAGTATTTAACCACAGTTTATTTGTATCGAAACAGTTTCTCTGGAAAGATTCCTCCTGAAATTGGAAAAATAAAATCTCTAATCTATTTGGATTTATCCGATAATCAAATTTCGGGCGAAATTCCTTATGAAATTGCTGAACTGAAGAGTCTGCAGTTGCTGAATCTCATGTGCAATAATCTAACAGGGTCTGTTCCAGAGAAGCTTGGAGAATTGGCAAAACTCGAGGTACTCGAGCTTTGGAAAAACTCGTTGACAGGTCCTTTACCTGAAAATCTTGGAAAAAACTCTCCTCTGCAATGGTTAGATGTTTCATCTAACTCGTTGTCTGGTGAGATTCCATCAGGTTTGTGTGATTCAGGCAATCTCACTAAACTCATTCTTTTCAATAATTCCTTATCAGGTTCAATCCCAATAGGCCTTTCGAATTGTTCTTCTTTGGTTCGTGTTCGAATTCAAAACAATATTATTTCAGGGTCAATCCCAATTGGTCTTGGAAATCTTCCAAAACTTCAAAGACTAGAATTGGCTAATAACAATCTCACTGGTGAAATTCCTGAAGATTTTACCCTGTCGGCTTCCCTTTCATTTATCGATGTTTCTAAGAATCGCCTCGTCTCAGCATTACCTTCTAGCATTCTTTCCATCCCTAACCTTCAAACGTTCATCGCCTCAAGCAACAACCTTGAAGGAAAAATCCCAGATCAGTTTCAGGACTGTCCATCACTTTCTGTGCTAGATCTTTCCAGTAACCATTTTTCGGGACAAATTCCACAAAGTATAGCTTCGTGTGAAAAACTAGTGACTTTGAATCTTAGAAACAATCAATTCACTGGTGAGATTCCAAAAACCATAGCCACAATGCCAACTTTAGCCATTCTTGATTTGTCTAACAATTCTCTTGTTGGAAGAATACCACAGAATTTTGGAAGTTCACCAGCTCTCGAGTCCCTCAACGTGTCCTACAACAAGCTCGTGGGTCCTATTCCAAACAACGGTATCTTAATCACCATTAACCCCAATGATCTCGTAGGCAATGCTGGTCTGTGCGGTGGGATACTTCCCCCGTGTTCTCAAAGTATCATCCGCACAGCACGGCAAAGGAAAGTTCAGATAAATCACATTGTTGTAGGATTTCTTGTCGGGATATCAGTAATTTTGGCTATAGGCATGTTGGTACTCACCGGGAGACGGCTGTATAAACGATGGTATATGAACGAAAATTGCTTCATCAATTTGTTTAAGAAGAACAATACAGAATGGCCATGGAGGCTTGTAGCTTTTCAGAGGCTTAATTTCACTAGTTCTGACATTCTGGCTTGTCTGAAGGAATCAAACGTGATAGGCGTTGGTGGGACGGGAATCGTGTACAGGGCTGAAACTCATCGTCCACACAACGTCGTTGCTGTGAAAAAGTTACGGAGGTCAGAAACAGATATTGAAACCGGGGACGACCTATTTGCAGAGGTGGAACTCCTAGGGAAACTTAGGCATAGGAACATAGTGAGATTATTTGGTTATCTACACAATGAGACCGACGTTATGATGGTTTATGAATACATGCCTAATGGAAATCTTGGTGCAGCATTGCATGGAAAAGAGGCTGGAAAAATGTTGGTAGATTGGGTTTCAAGGTACAACATTGCCTTTGGTGTCGCACAGGGGCTCGCATATCTTCACCACGATTGCCATCCTCTGGTTATCCACCGAGATGTCAAGTCGAACAACATTTTGCTTGACTCAGATTTTGAGGCACGGATCGCTGACTTCGGCTTGGCAAGGACAATGCTTCACAAGGATGAGACAGTGTCAATGGTGGCTGGATCATATGGATACATAGCACCAGGTTAGTAAGTTTTATTCCAGTAAGATTATAGTCAAATAGTTCGATTCTACATCTATAATATATTAAATATTATATCAAGTGATAATCATTTTTAGACGATTATAGCTCTATTATAATTCAATTATTTCAATAATACCTTATTTTTTGGTTTCAATATGTATTTAATTTATTTAACAATTTAATTACTATCAATGTACATATGCATTTGATAGATTTATTTCACTTCTGTTTTCATTGATGTATGGATTTTCCTTTATTAATTCTCAATTAATAAACATTCACATTTATTTGATTAACATTTAATATCATTTATGCATTTTAGTGTTATTAATTCTAATAATAAATTACTTAGAATTTCACATTCAATAATGCATTTCATTATTCATGTCCATGTATGCTAATTAACATCCAGTTTTACTTAATTGAAAATTAAATAAATAATTAAACATTCATTGTCACGTATATATTCCCCGGTAATAATTCTAAATTAATTAACATTCACGCATATTCAAACATTACTTCTACAACATTTATAAAGCATTTCATAATAACGTGCAATGCACGTCTAACGTTGACTAGTCTATTAAAATATCTAAAGCACGATATACACAATGTGATGATTCTTATTGTGTTTCTCTTTTATCTTTAGAATACGGATACGCTTTAAAGGTTGATGAAAAAAGTGACATATACAGCTTCGGAGTGGTGCTTCTAGAGCTTCTAACAGGGAAAATGCCTCTAGATCCCGCATTTGGTGAATCGATTGATATAGTCGAATGGGTTCGACGAAGGGGAAACAGAAAAACCTTAAAAGAAGCATTAGATCCTGATATTGTTGGAAAATGTAAATATGTTGAAGAGGAAATGCTTCTTGTCCTCAAAATTGCACTTCTTTGCACTGCTAAGCTCCCAAAGGACAGGCCATCAATGAGAGACATTATAACAATGCTTGGAGAGGCAAAGCCAAGAAGAAAAAGCATTTCCCATAATTGGGGATTCACTGCCAACAAAGAGAAGATATTTGCAAATTCACCAGTTATAGGCCTTTTGTAGTATAACTGAAATTTTACTTCATTTCACTTTCTGATGTATGATTTTTATTCTTATTTGTAAATGGCTTGTTTGTTTAAAGTGGATTCAATACTAAACACTTTTAAAAAAAAAAAAAAGCGAGAATCTCTCTAGCAATGCATACCAAATATGCTAAAAAATACTTTGACAAATCTCTGTCGATGCTTGTAAAAAAAGGGCCAAATGCTCGTAAAGTAATTTTCTTTAATGCTGTGAGAATTTCTTGTTCCTCCTTGTCTCTTGACCAGAAATCAAGACAAATCGGACAGTACAGTCAGTACTATGACTCGTGAAAAAACCCGATCCCTTTCCATCTTCAATGCATAAAATCATCGTCTTCTTAGATATATAGATTGCATGTGGCATTGCATTTCTTGCTTATTTGCACAGCAGATGGACAACTTAGAACGTGTTTAAGATAGTTTTTTACTTCTACTTTTTCTCGAAGAACTTCTTAAAGAAGATACATTTGATCATCTTTTCTAAAAACTCTTCTAATAGAAGAAGATACTTCCGAAAAATTATCCAAACAAAACCCACAAACAACTTATTTCGAAAACAACTTTCAACTTTCGAAAGTGATGCCAACCCTTAAACTAGTCTGTCTTTTAGGAAATTTGGATACCGAAGGAAAGAATCAATGAATGGAAAAGCAACACATTCAAGGAGAAAATTGCAATTTTGGATCCTAGTAAAAATGCACTTGGGTATATTTCTTGTTGGTAAGCAAATTTCATTTTGATCCAGGTTAGTCACTGAAGTAGTGAAGTTTAGAGCCTGTTTAGTACAACTTAAAATCCAATTAAAATTGAAAATATGACCGTTATTGGATCCTACCCGTCTAATAAAAATCAACAATAACGACTATATTTTCAATTTTAATCTGATTTTAATCTCTACCAAACATCATTTACAAATTGATAATTCCATTCATGTCTTTCAACTATCAATCATGCTAGTACGAATCTTTTGACAGAAAACACACTGTATGACAACATTGGAAGATGGGAAAAAAACGAACATTTTGCCGTGGCACATTCTGTTAATTTTTTCCTTTATTATTTAACTAAACGCAAAAGCTGATGTTGCAGTTACTTGACAAATAACATAATGATTATTCTAATGTTACAGTTTGGTAATTCCATTCACGACAGTCGCATGTAAAAAGTTGATCAAAGACGAACTCTGCAAATTCGTAAATATTACCGTAATTAGATACGATGAAATAATAGTTTAAATCTCGACTGACGTTGAAAGCAAATAAACAAAATATATAGAGGTGTGTCCTTGTTGTCGACAATCTCAATAGTACATTAAAAAGCATTTTGAATAAGAAAAAAGTTTCAAACTCGTCCATAGAACAACATTAGCCTAATAAAAGAAGCCAAGCACTTTTCCACCAACATTCTTTCTCCTCGCCTCTTCATGGTCCATGATACCTGCGGACGTCGTCAGTACAATGTATCCAAACTGCATGTACAACAAATTATGTTAATCAAATAAACACACACATAAGGTGAAGAAAAAAATAAGGCAATGCTTTCGGTCACAAAGTTCAGCTTTTAATCAACAACTAAGATCAATTGCGAAAATCATCAAGGTACAGCCCATTCCTATGTTATAGTATATATATGATATAAGCATGAAAGACTTCGTATAGACTCTTTATACACCTTTTAGAAAAGATGTGAATGCTCCACATAATGAATCCACAATAGAAATGAGGCATATGTCAAAAAAAAAAAAATATATATATATATATATATATATTTTCTAACAAGTACAGTATGTCATCTTCCAAACTTTAATCTAACTCTTCTATGAATTACCTGTCTGGAGGGAAGTAACCTTGCAGTCCACCCCTCAATTTCCTTGACACCAACATCAAAGCGAGGGCTGATGACTCCACACTTGTTCAACCTTCCATTTAGTTCGACCACAATTTTACCAGATCGGTGGTCATCAACATACTCAAACTCCCCAATATATCCTAAATGCATGATCAAAAGATTTAAGTAAATATATTACACTAAACAGAGAACTCTTTAATAAAATAATGTCCCACAGAAGGTTTCCTATACCATGCTTCTGCATCACCAAGAGAAACTTGATAATGACCTTGGATGAGGGTCTAATCATCACCTGACGCTTCCCCCGCTTCTCTGCATTGTACATGCTCTTGAGAGCATCATTCAGTACACTAACTCTCACCATCTTTGCTTATAGATACTGCTGTACCACATATGCACAAGTTATCATATACATCATTACATTGAAGACGTGTAATAAACTAAACAAAGCTACTCGTAGTTTCGTGCAATCAAACATTAAAAAAAATAGTTCAACCAACAATCACAAACAATATAAAAATAAACCTACTAATTGAATTGCTTACATCCAAAATTATATTTGGGTTTACATGTAAAATTATATTATTGGAAGAACGTGTGGTTGAAAATGAGTTTTTAAAGATTGTGGCTCAAACTGTCAAACAGGACATAACTTTTACAAATGGTAAAACTTCAATTTTAATCACATTTCATGGCACGTGGATTTCATCAACTTTCATAAATAATCTACTTATCCAAAACTTTGTCAAACAACCCTAAATTAGAAAATGAAAAAGAGAACTTTGGTATATATACTATTACTCCGATAATCGATCTGATCTTTCTAGTACGTTCCATGAGTAGTCAAAGAAAACAGCCATTTGATTTAGTAAAGAAAGTTCAAAATATAACTTCATGGACAGCAACCTATGGAACTCCGTTATTTAATACATATACAAAAAAAAATAAAGTACTTCTCAACATTTGTGTTGCCCTTTTTCCCTTACCTGCCTCTAAGCAACATATTTTAAATAAAATTTCAAGATTAGTATTTTCTTGTTTAGCCCGTGTCAAAAATTAGATGGTAGCGCACAAACAAAGAAAGTTTTCAACAGGCTTGAAGCCATAAGTTCAACTAGAAAATTTAATACGTACAGCTATTAAAACATTTTAATAAAAATTATTAGGAGATTTGTTTAGAAATTTAAGTTCACTGTTTGTCCGACTACTGATTTTCGATGAACATGACTCAACTGCGATCTCAGTTAAATCTTATAAAGAGATAGAAACATACTACTTTTATTAGCTACGTATTCATTAACTGCTGATCCCATTTGCTTACAGTCAATAAAAACCCCAAAAAAATTAAAGAATTTTCACGTACGTAAACTGTCCTCCGATCACCGCACTAATTTGCTTGTACTCAACATAAGTTCCAAAAAAAAATTATGAAATAGAAAAAGGATCAAAGAAAGAGACGTTGAAGCGGTAATTGAAAATTACAATGTTATAATTAAAAAAAAAAATCGTTCATATATACACATGAATACAAACGCATATGTGAGGAAGGAAGAAGTGAAGCTTACCAGGAAGCCGATAGAGATGTCAAAGACCCGGCGCCACACCAGGATAGCTAGGGTTTTGAGCTTCTGAGAAAGTACTCGGTGCTTAAAAAACTAGTTCTTATAGTAGTCGATTATGACCTAAAAAAAAGAAGCGATCAAAACGAATCGCGTTGGACTAGGCCCAATAAAGAACAAGTTGGGCCATCTTGGCCTTTGTATATGGCAAAAAGGTAACTTCCATATTAACTTGCATTTGAAAACTATTCAATTACGGGTAATTATAGTAGGGGTTATTCTTGGGGATAATTACAAAAATCAGGTGTAAAGTTTACACCAATTCAAAAATCAGGGTAAAAGTTTAATTGTTCAAAAATCAGGTATTTTATTTTATATATCAAAACCCTAATCTATCTCAACTCTCTCTCTCTCTTTCTTCCCCTCTCCCCCGTCTGCCGTCGCCTGCCGCGCCTCCACCTCCCTTTTCCCCTCCCCCCTCCCTCCTCCCCCTTCCCCTCCCTAGCAACGTCGAGGCGCTATTGAGCAGCGCCTTGACGCTACTGCTGACAGCTATGAAGTCACTGCTGCGATTCACAGCAACAGCGCCTCACAACGCTGCTGCTGTGAATCGCAGCGGCGCTGTTGCTGGGAATCGCAGCAGCAATTCGCATATCGCTGTTGCGATTCCCGGCAGCAGGCGCTGCTGCTGCGACCAGGGCCTTTGGTGGTGCGACCGTGTGTGTGGCTGGCTATGGTGTGGCGTGTTGTGTGGCTGTGGGGTAGTGTGGTGTGTTGTGTTAGTCGGTTGTGGTCTGTTGGTGGATGTGGTGTGTGTGTTGTGTTGGTGGCTGTGGTGTTGGTTGGTGGATGGTCTGTGGGTGTTGGGTACTTTTTTCAGAGCAATACCGTGGTGAGTATGCTTGTTTGGGGTGCGGTGGTGGTGGTGGTCTTGTTGGTGTGCGGTGGTATTTACTTGATGTGGTGTGTGGTAGGTTGACAATGGTGGTGCCGTGGTGGCAATCGACGATAGTGCAGGTGGAGGATATGGTGATTTGGTTTTCTGTGACTAAAAATATAATTTGTGACCTTCAAATTCTATAATATGTGATCAATCATTTTGTTATCTATGATCTAAAAATTATATAATATGTGACCGTGAAAAAATCTGTGACCTATTAATTTGAAAATCTGTGACTTGTGACCTACAAATTTTGATATGTGACCAACTAATTATGAAATATGTGACATGTGACCAATAAATTTTTTGAACTATCATGTACGCAGGCCATTATTGATTAATCAAATTAGTTATTTTTGTAGGGCATTAGGCTTAATTTTCTTAGGAAAAAATGCATGACGGAAAAGATTTTAAGATCCGCTTGAGAAATATGTGAAAAAAAAATTAAAAATCAAAATGTCACTTGGATGGTCACAAATGTGATCATCTGATAATTAAGCCTGAAAAACACGCAGTTCGACCCTAACAATACCTAGAGGAGGGTGGATAAGTATTTTAATTTGGAATTAAAAACAATGACGAATTAAACAGCAACAAGTCACTTTTAATTCTTATCTAGATAGTTAATCATGCAAGTCCAATTATCCTATGTTGAATTACCGCAGTTTGTATATTATAAACAATAAAAATAAAGCAGTAAAGAATACAAGAATTGTTCACGGAGAAACTCAACTGAGAAAAACTCCGAGCACTTTGTTAGTCAATCCACTATAAACGATTTTGTACCTACAGTCTACCAGACTAAATGACGACATAAACTATCTGATCTCCTGACTGCAATTATGACAGCTCTCCTGAATTATGTGCTCCTATGCACCATACAGTTACAATAACCAACGCTCTCCTGGAACTTCATTATCTTACAACAACCCATAACTTGGTAGAATCGCCTATCTTCTGTGGATTACAAAGAACAACCCGTTCTTCACAGACTAGAACTCTAGTCACTTTCCTCGAACTTCAGCACATCTGACAGATATGTAGGAAATTTAGTTTTTTGGTATTTGGATATTGCATCTGATATTTTTCTGACCAAAACACTCACACAAGATGATTGTTGAATGATGGAATTAATTTATCTCTCAATTAATAACCTTCACCCAAAGCATTCTGTACGTGTTATGGTATATATAGATAGGTCAAGAAATCAATAAGCCGAGAAAAGAACCTTTAAAACGCGAAAATAATATTTTTCGTATAAAGCTGTCGCTCGAGCGAAGAGCCGCGACTGTCGAGCAAATGAGGGGCGCTGGTCTAACGATGATGTTTCTGCTTTTGTAACTCGAGCCAATCTTTGGCGACAGTCTAACGAAAATCCACACCGTTTTCCTCCTTATTCCAAACTCGAAACCCTATACCTAATAACCAACATTTAAACAAATTACACATTACTCCTTGAACTTTTACAATCTATCAAGTTAAGTCATTTTATTCACAGAATTTGCCAATTACAAATCAATTAAAATCTAATAGAGCCCTTGTATGGCCATTGAGAATTTGGGAAATAGTAATTTTTTGAAAAATGTGTGGTTGAAAAAGAATGAGAATTTTTTTTTGGTTTACATTTAATATTTTTATATTAGAGAACGCGTGAATCATAAGATGAGAGAGAAAAATGAATTATTAATTTTAATGGAGGCCAAATACAATCTAATTAAACATGTCATGATCATAATTATGATCATCATCCCATACTATGCCCCTGTTTGAAACCCATTTTGAGGATAATATAAATTTTGGAATAGTGATTGATGTGAGAATATGTAGTGAAAAAGTTTTTGATTTGTGTGTAATATTAATTTTTTTTGGAGATTTTGTGATTGAAATGAAGAATGAGAATGAGAAATTAATAAGGGTCAAACAGAGGCTAATTATAAATTGTAAAATGTCACGGTCACAAAAATAAAAATTTATAGGTCATATATATACTTTGAAGTTGAGACTTCCAAAACCGAACACGTAATGATTTGGAGAAGCTTAAGGGACAAAGAATGAGGATCAAAACTCAAAAGTTCGATCAGATTTCAATCGATAAATTTAAAATAAAAAATATTGCATAAATAAGCCTTCGATTGTCATTATTTTGAAAAAAAAATGTTTCGAATAGTCATTTTTTGGAAAATGTATTATTAAAAAGTAGGAAAAATTTTAAATTTAAGTACAAAATATTTATTAATTAAAAATGAGTGTGAATATTAAAGATTTTGTTTTAAAGGGAAAAAACAATGGCTAAATAATTACTTGCCCCATCAAAAGAAAAATAACAAAATTTCGAGGGAACAAAGTTGGTTTTGGTTCTTAGGTAATTTTTTTTTTTAAAAAAAAGCAATTTTATGGGTATGGGAAATTACCCACAAAAAATGATCAGAATATACACAACAGGTGGGTCCCAATTTTTTTTAGCAATATTTAATTCACGTGAAACTCGCCTGGAATTCAAATTTGTTTAGAAAATTTGTATTTTTTTTCCCCTATACTCAGCTTTTTTTTTAAAAAAAATGATCCGTTCTCTATGGTCAAAATCCCTAATCGTACCATTTCAAATTTTCAGTCTCCATGGCCAAACTCATCTGGCGGGAAATGTAGAACTAGGAAAGAAGATTCACTTTAAATTCTCACATTTCTCTCTCACGCGTACACAGGGACGCACGGTGAATTCGAGAATTGAAAGATAGCTCAAAAATGGAAGGTAAAGAAAGCAACGCGATATTCGAGTCGTTGAACTTGAACCCCCAGCTCTTCATCAACGAGGTTCTTAATTTTGCTGATGATCTCACCGATGAGGCCTTCAATTACTTCCTCGAGTAAGTGCGAAAACTAATCTGGGATTCGACTGTTTGTTTTAAGATTTAAATGGGTTGAATTGCTCGTTTAAACTTTTGAAGCCCTCCTACCATATGAATCTTGAGGTTCTATGTTAAAAGGTCAAGTAGCACAAGCCTTGCTGTTTTTGTATCTAAGAATGTGAGTCTATTCACAGAACGCGCACACAGAAGCCTGTAATTCTTTGATTAGAATTTTGACAATATCATCTGTCATTACAGGGAGGCTTCTGCTCAAATGAAAACGGAAGGCACTGATCGATCTGCGGATTTAAGCCGGGTATCAATTTTATGTTTTATTTTCCATTTCACCATAATTTATGAGATTTTCATTTCACTTTTTGTTTTTTAGGGGTTCTTAATTTATTTGCTATGCAGATTATTGTTTTGTACTTATATCTTAATTTCTTTTGTTTTATGTCAATAGGGTGTGGCATACATTCGAAATTTGGTCCAGTTGACACTGGACAACCGGTTGAAGAAGTGGGAAGAATATTCTCTTCGATTTTGTTTTCATGTCCCTGAAGGATTTTCTCTACCTAAAGCTGTATGTTTACTGGTGGTTGCTTTTTCCAGTTAATCCCTTTGATTATGTGTCTGAATTATCTGAATAGTACTGTTCTTCTGAAGATTTATTATGTTCCTTAGTTGTAATCAATTAATAGGGATATTTCAGATTTCTTGGGAGTTGTGAACTGCATAATAGTTTGGGAAGTAGCAAATCATGCATAATAGCTATATGCATTTCTGACATACAACTTAGGCCATCTTTGAGGGAAGCATTTGGGTGTGAACAAATGAGGATGGAAAGTCTCTCTGGATCCATTGTGCCAGGAAACTGAATTCATTCCCTTGTTTGGTTAGATGGGAAAAAAGATAAGATGAAACAGCATTTCAAGTATTTTTAAATCAACACATGGTTATATTTCACTCGTGTCACCATTATAATACTTCCCAATTTTCCCTCTAATCAAACTTGGGAAAGTCAAATCCATTTTTCCATTGCTCCACCTCCATTCAACTTTCCTTCATACCAAACATAATATTTTCTATTTCATTGTGGACATTTCTTATGTGTTATCTATTTTAAATGGCATGATGCTCAGAATGATCAAAGTTTAAATGGTTGTCCGGGCTTATGGGTGCTAATTAATTTGGAGAAAAATTGTATAACTAATAGAATCTATATCAATGCAGCACAAACCTTAGCATAGCCAAATAGCAGATTTACAAGTTTTATTTTTGCGGAAAAAGGTGAGTAAGGAATTGATGCAATCTTGATGAAGGAAGAAAAGTTGAGGTGTCTTCAAGTTGATGATCAACTGAACTCTGCTGTAGCAGCTGTACTAATTTGATTTATATTAATTTGTGAATAGTGCACTTCTAGTCATCAACTCTGATAAATTGGTTACTTTAAGACTTTGCCTTAGACGCATACAACTAATTAAAGTTACCCTTCTAATATGTCCCAATGACATAACAAGACTATATAAAGCTTTCAACTCATCTTGGAATTGATAACTTGTTATGCTTTTATAAATCAATGGGGATTATATGCTTATATTTTCCCAGTAACTTATAAACCTTTCCAGAGTTTGCAGTCCTGAAGCACCCCTTGACTCGACCAAATTATTAAAACACCAAAACTGTAAAAGAACAGAAGGTTGTCACACCATCTCTTCGGAAAGTCTTCCTTTTGTTCATCTCATCCTAAAACCAGTCATATAAATAAGTTATCAGATTGGGGTTCTCTATAGCCGAATTAATGATTAAACTAGGGATCTTGAGCAAGCCAAATACCACTGTTAGAAGTTCCTGAGTTGGCTGGAAGTGTAGACATTCCACATTCTGAAGTTTGAGCATTCTTTTGCAATGCAATCTTCGAGTTTACTTTTCTTTAAGTGTGACTGTATCAGTTTAATTAATATGCGTCTTAGTCAAATAGCTCATTGCAATGATCTTACAAACAATATACCACTTTTTATGGTACTCACTGCCTTTTAATAAATTTGAAGATTGTCAACACTGAAAAAGTGACATGATTACTGGAAAAGTAGCTCATATTATGCCCTGTTTTGGTTCCATTAAATTAAATTTTTGGAGAAAATGTGTTTTGGAATAATACTTTTTTGGAGAATACGTGGTTAAAAAATAAGGAATTTTTTTTTGTTTTTGTGTAATATTATTTTATGGGAGACTGTGTGGTTGAAATTTTTTGAAGAATGGAGCCCAAATAGGGGCTATATATTTAGGAGCGTCAACAAGAGACAATGAGTTTGCCATCTATTCAAAGAACATCTTCATGCTAGAAAAATACAGTACTTCCATTTTCAGTAAGCCAGACCTCCCACCCCTACTCACCAAATTGGATCTCAAAGTGCCTTTGACATGACTTTCCAGAATTCATCATCGGCTGATGATTTGCCAGATACTCTTACTGATACTGAGCTGGATGCACAATTGAATTCTTTGCGAGACAAGCTTACTTTGGTAACTAAGATTCTTCAGACTAACAAATTTCTTTTAGTCTATTTTCTTAGTTTTGCTTATGAAGCTTAAATTACTAAAACAGGTTGGAAAAGAATCTACTGACCTTAGCAAAGAACTTCTTGCATTGGAAAAACAGTCTTTATCAAGTAATCAGTGTGCTGGATCTGTTGAAGAAGCATTGCAGTTATATGAGAAGCAAGATACCACCAAAATGTTACAAGGTAACTAAAATTCCTTTTCTGATATGTTGGAATTGGAAATGAACCTGTAAGTCTTCTTTATGTCTTTCAAACAAAAATTTATTGTTTTACTTTAAAAGGGATCTTGAATATTTGGGAAGAGGTTATTATGATTTCTGTATCCAAAAGAATTGTGGAAAATGATTCTAGTGACCTGCCTGAAGTTTGCTAGAATGAGGCTTAACTTCTTGTTACTTCATGGGGACATGGTCAACAGTTATATAATTCTTTCATAGACTGTCCAAAGAACTTAGGTCACCAAACTGTTCAAGATTCCTTCATGGAAGCGATGGATTGTATTTATCAATCTGAATATGGAATTGGGGTAATCTTTGGTTTTTCTTTTATATCTTCTCATATCTACTCACAGGTCTCCAGTTTACTCCTATTATTCTTGTTCCTATGCTACCCAATTTATGTATGCCAATAAATTGTAAATATGCAAATTGATCAGGATCACGGCCTTGTTGTATGCACATTGAGCCTTTGTTTGTCTCTTATTCTTTCAAAACTCTTTTTTCTACATATTCACTCTCAACCATACATTCATACAATAAAATATTCTACATGTGAACCCAAAACTTTTCCCTACTTTTTAACTAAACATTCTCCAAAAATTCACTACTCAAACCAATGTTTTTCCAAAAAAAAAAAAAAAAAGGCCACCAAACAGGGGCTGGATAAAAAAATGGTTTTTTTGTGGAACAAGATCTATTGCTTTAGAACTGTTAAAAAGTTTAATTTCTCTTATTTTTTTTGCAGTTATTTACCTTTCAGAAGCCCAAGGAAGAACATAGATAGAATATTATCAATTGATTTAAGTTCTCTTGCTTATTATGTGCTGTGAACTTCTATTTCTCTCCTGTTAACAATCATTTTTTACAAGTACAACCTCCAGGTCAAAATCAATTCAACCCAGTTAACTGAATTCATTTCCATAACGATTCAAATTTGTTACGTTTACCTGATCTGGACGTGGATTCTAGTCCTGTTTATTTCGCTTGACATTGTATCGGGTTCACCAATCTGGATTCTTCAGTTTGTGCTATTAACGTACTGCTGTGAATTTGATTTTGAGAATAGATTGAGTATCTGGGATCTAATTTGCAAGATTTTCTGACTTCTTTAATTGGTTCACACTTCAGTTATTTTATGTCAAATCACAACCTTTTAAGTAGATTTTTCCTTCAACAGAGTTAGCTACTACTGCATCGGAATTTCGTTCTAAATTGGAGAAGCTGAATAGGAGAAGTATGGACGAAATTCAAAGCATCAGAGCAAAGAGGTTGCGTATACCACAAGAAGACATGTTTCGAATGAATCAAGGCAATGGTAATTATTGTGACAAGTTGGCAATGTTTTGTGTTAATGGTGAATGATTTTGAATACTAAATGCTGGCTTGAATTTTGTAGGCCTGTTTAATGGAAAACTGGACGATCTTCAACAGTTTCTGGATGAGATATAGACATTAGAAGTCTTTGTACTGCATAGGTATGCTGTTTTACATATGTATTGATGTAAGAATCCTATTCCTATCTAATTGTTTTTGAATTTTTCTCCTTGGAAGGAAAATATAATTTTCTTAAGAAAAATCTCCCTGGCTAAAATTAAATTTTGTTCGTCAAAGCTCCTGAAGGTCCTTTTTCATATTTACCTACATTTCTGAAGAAATAAAGAACCTTCTAATAATCAATTTTTAGTTGTAAAGTAAAAAGGAATAATCCGCCTTGAGTCTCCAACCTATTGCTTGAGTAGGAAATTTGTCATCAACCTTTATAAAATGAGCAAGCTGGTCATCAGTCTTTATTGTAGTTGCACAAGCCAGCTCGACTATGGAATTATCTGGGATGGCCAAGCATTTATACTTTTAGCCCTAGTTTGAGCCTCATTTTATTAACCTCATTTTTAACCTCACATTTTCCAATAAAATAAATTTACACGCAAGTAAAAAAAAAAATATTATTTTTTAACCACACATTCTTTAAATAACACTATTTTAAAATATATTTTTTCTCCAAAACGGAGTTCAAACCATTGGAAAAATGGTTTTGTTGAGCTTAATTTGGCACAATTTTAGGTGGGACCCATTGCTTCAATTTGTAAGATCAAAATTAATTTGTGTTTTCATTCATGAGAACATTGAAATCATATATTTACTTGTCAATAATAATAAACGGGTGAATAAAAAATTGAAGTTCAAAGTAGATAATTGGAAGATGGTTTATGTTGGAGGGAAAAATACATTTACATTTATTCCACATAGGAAGTTGATGAAAGTAAGTGCCACTTTATATACAGTTACATTTTGGAATAATGTAATCATGTGTAATATTGATGCTTTTTTTACATGCACAAGTAGGGGTGCAAATCAAGAACCAAAAATTCTACATCGAGCCTTGAACTTATGTGCGAGTGCGATTTGTGTACACGAATGTTGGATCGAACGAAGCAAAAATTGAGCCCCTTAGGAGTGTCCATGTTTTGTTAATTTTTGCTTTCTTTAGCTGACTTTCATTTCGTCGGAGTAAAAATTGTAGTGCTATATTGTTACAAAAATGGCCTAATTTGTGGCATGACTTGCATATGTCTGTTTTTTGAAGTTAGGTTTTGTTTTCCAACTCGGCCTAGTGTTATAAATTTGGCGTGAGGAATAATTTCCGGGGACCTATGTGATGACTTGAAGTAGATCTGGACAGTTTCTGCAATTGGAAGCTGATGGTGTAATTATAATGAAATGTTGATTACCAACTTGCTTCTTTACAGAATTGGGCACCCCCTTCTTTTGAAATGGAAACAATTCTGTGCATGCTTTGAAATTGCACATAGGCTAAAACTAGATGGAGGGAGTAAATTCCAATATGCACAATTTTCACCTAGGACCATAGATGAAAAATAATAAGGAACTAGCTCTTGATTCGTTTATATTGGTCCCTTTTTATTGAAAACTGATTGTACTCAATCGATCAATTTCTTGGAAATTCATGAAATGAAGTGCCAAGTCTCAAATATGAATCTCTTCTCATCAATGAATATGGTAAATAATTACAAGCTAAACTAACGGTTTAGATCTATTAATGTTTTTAAAATCTTTAAAACCCACATCCAAATAACTATGGTGCTTTGGTCGGATATAATAACTATGGATATACCGCCTATAACAAGGATGCCCCGTTTATCTCCACGTGGTTGGTTGACAAGAATTAAGAGGCTTGCCCACTGTGATTAACTAGTATATTTATATTTCAATTGATTTAGTTTTTGTTTGGGAGAAATTATTTGAAATTAAAAATGATTACTTTTGGAGAATGTGTGGTAAAAAATTGAAATTTAATTATTGGTCCGAGTGGAAATTACACCCCCCACATATGTTTTTTTTACCTTTCCAATTCAAAAATCAAGTTTTGAAGTTTTTTATTCAAAAATTAGGTGATATTTCAAAATAATAATATTATAAAATTAAATTAATTTACATACCCGTTCTATCGTACACCACCCTCGTTCATCTCACCACATTTCACTTCTCAAACCCTAATCATTTTCCTTACTCTTCTCGCTCTATCATTTCCCATCTCTCCTCTCACAATATTCCTTACCACTAAAAGGCAATCATCGGCGCGTCTTAGTGCCACTCACAACAGTGTTCACACCGCTACACTACGACGTTGCTCTAAGAATAGCAGCACTCACAACATTGTTGCGTAGTGAATATGATGTTTTGAAGGTAGTTTTTGGGGGTGGTTTTTTTCTCCGATCTGCTGCTTAGTCGGAGTTTTGGGGTGGTTTTTGTTGGCATTTGGTGGTGTTCGTGGTTGTGGTTGTGATTGTGATCGTCATAGCACGAGCAATGATGATGCAAAGTGGTGATGACGTTGACGGTGGTTGATTGGTTGTGAGATGGTGGTGGTCACAAATGGTGGTGTTGCAGGTGGTAGTGGTGCTAGAGGCGGCATGTGTTCAACTTGTGTCGATGGGATTGGGGTGAGATGAAGTGTATTTGTAACCAATTATTTGGATGATCATGACTAATAAATTGATTAATTTGTAAGTAATAAGTAATATGCGTCTAATAAAGTAAATAATTTATGAACAATAAATAATATATGATTTAAAAAATTGAGATTACGATTAAATTTGTAATCATGATTTACATATTTGTTAAGCTGTGACCAATTAATTTGATAATTTATGATCGATAAATAAGTTGTGACTTATAGAATATGTAATTTATGACTATAATATTTTGTTATTGTGTATAATATATAATTGTAACCATAAACCATATAATATTATAACCTAATGGCTAATGTATTTAATTAATTAATAAAAAATTAATTGTGACCTAATTTTTTAAATCATGAAACAATTTTTAAAATTTTGAAATTGTATCTTTCAGTCACATTAAATATGTATTTATTTTCATTATTTTATTGAAAATGAGTTTGGAAAAAAAATAATTAAAAAAAAATAAATTGTGCCCCTTCTGCTCTTAATTTATCATAATCTAATATCACATTGGTACAAATTCAATTTTTTTGTATTATCCATTTTAATTTGACAAAATATCTATTTTCATTATCTACCAGCAATACTATAAAGCATTTAAATCTAATAAACTTGTGTTCTAACCTTATTGCTATATTCCTATTAATATATTCAATTTTTATAATGAATTTATCATTAATTTCCTTTCCAATATTATCCAATGAAACTAGCAAATTAATTGCATATAGAACAGTTAGTGTTGGACACTTCTTTCCTTAATAACTATTTAATGCGGTTTAAACTCTTAATTGTACACGTCAGCTTTTGTAATCAAATCCAATTCAAATTACCCAATTTACCACTCCTCAAACTCCCATCTATCGTGCTAATTTACCAAGCTTAAAAATAGGAATCGCAATTTACAATGAGAAAATTATAAGTAAATCCCAAACGTTTATAATATATGCAAATAGATCCAAAATCTTGAAAAACACCATCCTCAACTCTCTTTATACATGTAGCAAAGATTCCTTAGAGACGGAAGCCATCTAAATGGACGTTAAATCGACACGTGACCACTATTTGTGTGAGGGTAGAATTTGCGACAATGAAAATTAAGATTTGAAGATTGAGTCAAGATATGAAAGGCAAGGACCAATTTTCACATCTCTCAAACAATTGGGGACCTCCACTGAAATTATCTCAGTTCAAATTCCCATACAAAAACCGTTTTTCACCGTTACAAGAATTCCACCAGAGATACACCTCATCTTTTCCTCCACCCCACTTCACATATTTACACACTCAAAAGACGTGAAAGAACTCGAGAAAATCGTTCATCAGATCCCAGGGTTTTGCCTTTTCTCTCTAGTGATCTGATCGTTTTCCATTTCAAAGACAAAAAATTGGCAAAAAGAACCAAGAAAAATGGTTCGTGTCAGCAATGGAATCATCACTCTGTTAAACATTCTAACATTCATAATTTCTGTAGCGGCCATTGGGTTTTCGTTTTGGTTGGGAACACATTCAAACACCCCATGTCAAAAAATTCTCCAAAAGCCTCTATTATTTGTGGGTTTAGCCCTTTTAATCGTTTCATTGCTGGGCTTATTGGGATCCTGCTGCAGACTTTCATTTTTCATGTGGGTTTATCTTCTGGTTTTGTTCTTGCTTATTGTCGGATTGGCTGCTTTTACAATTTTTACAGTTGTTGTCACGAATAAAAACGTTGGAAAAGCACTTTCGGAAAAACGGTTTGGAGAACATAGACTGGGAGATTATTCGCGTTGGTTGCAGAATTATGTGATCAATGCAGAAAACTGGGATGAATTCAAGAATTGTTTGGTTGATGTGAATTTGTGTCAGCATTTAAAGGAGAACAAGGACGAGGAGTTTTACACAAGTAAATTGTCTCTAATTCAGGTATTAATTCGTCTCTATCTTTTTTTCTATCTCATCGTATTGTATCCATAAATTATAACCTGTGTCCCTTTTTGTTTCTATCTCGTGGTATCATATGTATTTCGATTTTGTTCATAATCCTCGATTTGTCTTTGTTTCTGTATCATCGTATCATATATGTTTTGGTTTTGTTCCTTATTTTGTTTATGTCTTTGTTTCTACCTCATCGCGCATAGTATTTTTTTATGCCAGATTTGAAAATTAACATCAATTAACAATTTAATACTGTAAAATTCACATGCATGCACTGCACATTAATGGTTGCTTGCAGAAATATGGATTGAAAACTGAAAGGCAGATTATATTTTACTTATAATTTGTTTATTTATTTTCTATCATGTAAAGGATAAAACATGTAGAGTATTGGTAGTGGATATTTGGATTTTCTCTTATTTTTATGAATATAAGAAATTGTCTTTGTAAATTAACCCCAAGATCTTAAAACTTGGTTATCCAACCATATTTTCAAACTCCTTTAATTAATCAAGATTTCAATAGTATTCTTGGATTTCTTTTCTAAGTAGGATTAATACAATCAATTACAACTTCTAATTGAGTTTCAATTAATTATGTTGTGAAATAAAACTACTTAAACTTCTACTTGATTTGGGTTTCTTTACCCCCTCTTTGGATTCTTTTTTATTTCTTCTTTTCAACCACATATTTTTTAATAAAATAATTTTACTTGTAAATTCAAAAAAATAAAAAATAAAAATCTTTTTAACCACATTCTTCAAGAAATCCCTTTTCCAAAATACATTTTTCCCCAAAATTTAATTTTATTGGAGCCCAAACAAGGCCTTAACTAAATGAACACATAGCATCCCGATTTTAAGATTCTTGTCATAAGATTTAACGAAGTTCTACTTGGCCCCTGTTTGGTGCACATTATTTTCAAAAGAATGAATTTTTTTAGTTGATGTGATGGGAAATATGTGGTTGAAAAAGAAGGAAAAGTTATTGATGTGATGAAAAATATTATTTTATTGAAAAATGTGTGGTTGAAAATGAGTATAAGAATGAGAATGAAAAAATAATGTAGATCAAACAGGGGTTTAACGTCAAATCCCTTCCAACCCTTTTCTATTACTCGGGGATAGGGACCCAATATGATACCATAGGCGGAATCGAGAGTTTATTGAGAATAAAACTTATGATTTGTTGGTTTTTTTTCAATAAGCATGTTATTTATATGTGCTGGAAGAGTGTGTGTGTGGTATCGTGATCTTTCACCAATTTCTTGCATGCAGTCGGGTTGCTGCAAGCCACCGGCTTACTGTGGCTTCCAGTCCCAGAATGCAACCTATTGGATAGCCCCGAAAACTGGCCCGGCAGTGTCCGATCAAGATTGTAAGACGTGGAGCAACATCCAGAAAGAACTCTGCTTCGATTGCGAGTCTTGTAAGATAGCAGTACTCGACAATATTAAAAAAGATTGGAGAATTATAGCCATCATCAATTCCATTATCCTAGTTATTGTAATTATTGTCTACTCCATTGGATGCTGTGCGCTCAAAAGCAATTACCGTGGATACCAGAAATACAGAGGTCATGCTTAATAAATTAGGTGTTGTTACTGGATGCAATAAACTCTGGTGATTCTATTGCTGTTGATTTAGTTATTCTTTTATTTATATAGTTGTTGGTTTCATAAGGATATTCGGTGGAATAGAATATAATGTTTATTGATTTTACGAAGTTGTTCGATAGAATTTTCGATAGAAGTTGTGGGATCATGTAACGTATGATTCGACCTATTGAGAATTAATTTCGTCAAACGAGCACTAGTCAACTATAATTGTCAAGAACTTCTATCTCATTTTAGACTGTTCTAAATCGTGTTTGTCTAGCTTGACCATTCATGTGGATCAATTCCCTTGATCCACCAACGACTCTTTTCTTTAAAAGTTGTAATTGATTTTTATTTTTAAATTCTTCTTGAACGAAACATTATTTCACTATTTTGGCTAATATTGCACTCTCACACTGATACATTCAAGGAAGCAAAAAAATTTAACTTGTCGAGAACAATGGGAAAAAAATCACAACTATAGTTAATAAAACCCAGTGGACGAATTTTCCATCTCCAAGGAAAAACACTCTGATCTCCTATCAAAAAAATTTCCAATTCTCCTTTCAGTGCTTTGACTCGCACAATAAAATTTCACAAACCTCAAAAGTAAGCAACTAAATGAAATCACTCACCTATGTACCCAACTCCTGAGCGTTGTAAACAAATAGAAAAAATAACTCAATGTCCTAAGACGAAGTAAATAATATTTGCATTTTTTATATTTTGAGTCCCTATTTTAATTAACTAAATTGAGATGAAATATTTCTCCAAGGAAAAATTAATATTAGTATATCCTGGAGGGGGTATGCTCTAATACCAATTGTTAAAACCACATTTAGGTAATTTAAGGTGAGTTCTGCCTAAATATATGTGGATGAGCAACATTGAAACCACATTTTTGTATTTGTTTCATCAATTGTCCGAATACAAGAAGTCGTAAAAACATACCATTAGAAAACAAGGGCTTAAAAGGAGAATGACCATTAAAGAAAGAAACTCAAGAAGATCGCATGTATGATAACTCTATTCTCAAAATTTATATCACGATTAACGAAAATCATGATTGAAGTACAATGGAACTTGTAAAACATCAGCTGCAGTTACATGTTCCACAAGAATGGCATGGTCATAAGACAGAGTGAAGTTTCATTTCAGAAAAGTACATCCCAAAAACATGAAAGCATACGCTACCAGTGACGTTAGAAGTTCAAGAGTCCAAGTGGGTTGCAACAGAAACGATGGGATCAATGGAACCAAGAAAGAACCACATATCCAGCCGACAACAAGAGCCCCGAATCTGCCATGAATAAAACATTTTTTATCCGTGTTTCAGAATACGGTTAATCAACAAATATTCACCAGTAACAAACTAATAGAGCAGTGAATCTGATATCGGGGTAAAAATAGGAAATTAAAGAGCTCTTCTCCCACAGAACTCACCCAATAATAGCAGCTCTAGGCAAGCTCTTGATCTTGTCATTGAGGAAGTATATGCAAGCTGCCAAAGACAATGCCACCTGTGCAGGGAAAATTATACATAATCAAAATATGCCAGTTGACAATATTCAAGTGTTTGAAATTAAATTGTCATATAGATGTAAAAATTGTCGTATAGATGTAAACATAATTACACAAGCATGAATGCATGATACCTCCAAGTAACATGCACGACAGGATATTCTTAATGCTAAGAGCAATGGCATCACTGAACATTCTAAAAGTAGATATGAAGGGAAAACGAAAGTAACGGTCTTTGCAAATTTTTCATAAGCCAGAATTTAAAAAGAAAAAATCTAGTCCTCCGGGCAATCACTTCCATCACACAAAGTATAGCAGGTAATTGGAACTTGTGACAGGTATGAACCTAATAGTTTTCTAGTCATTCTAACGTTTTCTAATGGGAAAATGTCCGGCGAGCATAGTCTCAGAGCAAACATACTTTTTCTCTCCTGCATATAATCACCAAATAAGCCCCAAACAAACACGATCTCGATCATTGTACTTTAAGATTTAGGAAATTGCTTAATTGCCAAGTTTCGACTACTATTTTGGTGTATCTTAAAATGTTTAGAACAATATAAGTCAAAGTTAATAATTAATTCTAGTCATAAAAATGAATTATAGTTTTATTGGACAATGTAGCAGTGATCTCATTGCTATAGAGACTGGTGGACCGAATAATATTAATCTTAAAAATAACACATTATTTTTAAATTACTTTCCTAATTTATTTTCAAATACTACAATAAGTTCAACAAAATAAAATTTTAATCTTGATAAATTTTGGACAATGTAGCAGTAATCTCATTGCTACAGAGACTGGTGGGCCGAATAATATTAATCTTAAAAATAACACATTATTTTTCAATTACTTTCCTAATTTATTTTCAAATAGACAAATATTATAATCAGTTCAACATAACAAAATTTTAATCTTGATAAATTTGGGACTAGCTTTCGGAATCCCTTTTTGCTACTTTGCTTAGTACATTGTGAGATCTAAAGTAATTAGATTTTTAGCAACCACCACGTTAGCCTAGGGTCTATCCTTCCTCTTTAACTAATAATCAGTTGAATAAAGCAAAACAAGTAGAGCCTGAGTTTGATTGTAACACACGAGAAGTTAGCCAAGGTCATATGGTGAACCAAGAGAAGAAAATTAGATGAAACCACAAGAAAAATGCTAAGATGCTAAAAAGTTCTTATTTTTGAGAGAGAAGTAAACATTTCCTGTGAAGAAGATGCTAGATACTGATTCTGTAAGAATTGAACACTGGCAACCATCCATGAGATCATCTTTAGTAAGCCTCAAAGAATGACTCGCATCCCAATGTTTGATGAATGTCCAATAGTTTTTTCAAGGGCAGCAACGGTGCAACAACTAGGCCATTTTAATAGAGTTGAAGTGCAAAAGAGCGCCATGGTCCAGGTTCAAAAAAGAGTGAAGCACATGAAATATACATTTTTATTAAATTTCAGAGCTTCAAAAGTCCTCCTATTTCTAAAATGCTGGCTTTACTTTAGTTTCTTAAATTGTAACGATATTTGGTTGCTGCAATGCTGAAACGCATATAATATATTCATATGAAGTTACTATGTGACAGATTCTGTTAAAATAATAGTTGTTTGCATAAAGTTGCTGCAATTTCTTATATTGTTGAATATAATGTGCCTGTATAGAGAATTGACATTGAATATGACGTGTTTTGCTTCAACAAAATATGTGCTCGCTTTCCACTTTGTGCCAAGGTCCCAAGAGACCTTGGCAACAGGCAACTTTCCCGCACTTAATATTTCAGAAATGTCCCGAGATCCCTGTGCTAGCCACTGCAAACAACTCTATATAACCTCTTTCTTATGTAGATGAGTTGGAAGGATCTACAATATGATCTGATGTATGCACAAAAGCCTGGACTGAAATCCAATAATATCTAGTTAGGCATTCTAAAATGTCAAGTGATTTTAAAATGTTATTTATTAAAGGACAGCAGATTATACATTATTGATTAAAATTTTGATGTTGCTGTCCCAGGATTGTATAAAGGGAAGGAAGGCAGCAAATCAAAACTGTTGGAGGAGGTCAATTCAGAAACATCCGACAAACTATATAATTTCGAGATCTAGTAGATTGCGGAAAGCTAAAAACTGGAGGATAAGTTCTCTTTCCACTAGAGGAAAATAATGCTCTAAACAAGCCCTCACAGGTCTCTCCGTGTCTTTTACTCTACTTTGTATTTAACCAGACAGTATGTTACTTTCTTCTAGATAAAACATTTTGCTTCTTTTTCCTCTAAAACTAAGTACTAATATAATTTATAAATATGTGGCTTGATCTTGTCAGTTTAGATACCAACAGCAGTTCTCTCTTTGTTAAATTTGGCAAATTTCATACTCCTATAAATAGTTCATTGTGGAATCATACAAGCTCTTAAATTCAGTTCTACAACAATACACCAACATATTAGCTCCTCTGGATCATCACAACAGTTGAAGCCTCATATTTCTTACTTCATTTTCTCTTTATGCATATCTTCACTGCAGATTACTAGCTTCCCTGAGTCTGTTGTTTTCATAAAATTGAAATTCGTAATCTTATTTCTGCGACAAAGGCAATCATTTTGACAAAATTAACTACCTAGAAGCTTTTAGGGAACACAATAAAGTAACGATTTATTATGTATCCAAAATTTATTGTCAATTTATCGTAAACTATGTGTTCTCAAAGAATCTAGCAAAAAACTTCCCAACAAACTAGCAGTAAGAGTAAATAGTTGCATAAAATGGGATCTTAGCCAATAAGGATATTGTGTACTCTCCCAGGCAAGCAACCCTGAGTGGAATAGGTTTGAGAGGAAATTGTATAATAATCAGACGTGTAAAACAAACCTGGAAAGCAGGCCCAGCTTCAGCAGAATTCATCACACTCCAGCATGCCATAAATGCAAATAGGAACAATCTTCTTAAAATGATTACAGGTGGGGGTACTTCCACAAAACTAAGCAAGTTCTTAACCCAAGGTGGAGATTCCTCGACCTTCCTTTTTAGCCTCGTCTTTAAGTTGATTTTTGTTTTCTTCCTATTCCTGAAGCTGCTCATCAGCAGTTTCTCAAAAGCAGCTTCGATTGATTCAGCGCTTCTCTCATGACCAGTATACTGGCTCAACAAAAAATCCCGAGCACTCCAAACTTCTTCCTCAGAGGCATCAGTAGTTATACCCAGCCGCTTATAAGGATCCCAGACATTAACCCGAGGAAATTTTGAAATATTACCTATAGATATTCAAAAACCGAAAATAATTATTTTAAAAATTTTTCTTTTCTTACTGTCAAATGCCAAAATAAGTAACTTTCTTATCCCCCAACCGTGACCCATAAGAAAATTGTTCACTTTCTAACTTAATAATTATGAGTAAATATCCTTGCAAGTAAAAGTTTTAAGCTTAGACTACATGCTATTTGTGCTTGAATTCTACATGTCAGGTAAATTTACCTTCATAAGGAGTATCCACGGCGCATTTAGGACTCCTAAAATTGAAGCTGCACGGCGTTATTATCTTCGACTTACCTCGAGCTGAACTGCATAAAAAATAAAGCTTATTTTTTTAGAGGAGAAAAGGGATAATAATCTGCGAACAAGATTATACATCGAATTAATACGAAAAAAAAAGTAATTTAATTCATGAAATATAAGAAAAAAACTTACAGTTGATGACCAAGGAAAGAAGATGAAAGTGTAGGGTTCGAGAGAAGATTTGCCGCCATGAGCTTAGTTTTTGTTTAAGCTTTCTTTCAATATGTGATAATTACAATGACTGGGACGCCACGTGGGGCAGACCATTGGATTAAAAATGAGGATTCAAAAATATTTATAACTATACATGATTAACGAAAATAAGTCAATACGTTATTACAATTGTAGCTTACGTATTTTCATACTCTGAAAACATTGTATAATTACATCGTTATCAACCACACTCGAACATACGTATTTTCGTTTAAGATATTTCTCAATGACTATTAAAAAACAAATTCAATACATAAATAAACAAATAAATAAATACCATATTTCATTTTTCATCAAAAAATAACATTACATTCATAATAAACAACAATTACTTCCATAAACAATTCTATTTTAAATCATCAAGCTAGACAAACTGACAAAGCCATTACTTACTAAAGAGGGTGTGTGGTAGAGATTAAAATTGAAAATATAGCCGTTATTGTTGACTTTTATTAGATGGGTGAGACCCAATAACGGCCATATTTTCAATTTTAATTGGATTTTAAGCCGTACCAAACAGGCTCTAAGACTGAGTTAGTTTACTATTTCACTACAATATTTTCAATTTCTAAATCCAAACTAGTGAACTGTCAACTACTAAAATCCAAATACATTTTAGAAATTAGAAGAATCAATAACTAATATGCTCGTATTAGCTTCAATTCAATTGAAAATCTAATACCTAAATTAATTGAAAAATGGACTGGAGACGAAAGACGAATTCACCATGCATATGAAAAAATTAGGGATTTCAGATTTTTGAATGGTGGATATCAAAGTCACTGCCTTATGAGTCATAGTATATTAGTTGGGTTGGGTTAATCAATGAATTATGAATTAATGAGTTGGTGTAGAGTGTAATTGGACTTGGACTAGTGAGTTATGTATTGGGCTGTTATTGGGTAAGTGGTAAGGGTTAGATTTAAAAAAAAAAACAAAAAAAAGGTGGGGTCATTCGACCCCACATGACGCCATGGACGAGAGAGACGAGAGAAAATGTCAGTCCCAAATCGAATACAGGTAAATGTTGAGAGTGGAGAGGGAGACACGGGAGGTTCTGATTGGATTCGTGAGATTCAAATCTGGATCGAATTCTCGTGGGTAGGCCAGTATGAACCCACTAACCTGCCTCATAACTAGCCCAGCCCAAAGCGGACCATAAACTCGGAGGCCAACCTTTTGCTGGTGTAAGGGTATGGTCAGTTTTTTCTATGGAAAAATTTCATAATTAAGAGGTTAAGTATCACATATTTCAAAATTAAAAACAAATATTTCAAATTTCAAAAACCAGATACTAATTAAAATTTATTTATGATTTAATTAATTGATTAAATATATTAATGTCACAAATTTATACACAAATTAACGATTTAATTAGTCACATATTATTTTTTTTATTACAAATCAAAAATTTTATGTCACAAATTATCTTACGGTCACAATTCAAAAATTTTATAGGTCACAATTTATTTAACGATCACAAATCAGAAATATTATAAGTTACAACTTATCACACAATTAGAAATTTTATATGTCACAAATTATCTTACAGTGACAATTCAAAAGTTTTATAAGTTGCAATTTATTCATCGGTCATAAATCAAAAAATTATATGTTACAATTTATTTATCGATCATAAATCACAAATATTATAAAGCACAACTTATAGACACAAATTTTCTAATTATCGATCACAAATTAACAACTTTTTGGGTCACACGTTATTTCTTGATCACAATTTATCTTTTCATTGCTCCTATATTTTTTATTGGTCACAAATTAATTACTTTAATGGTCACAATCAACCAAATAATTTAGTATTGATTTTGATCATTTCTAGATCCACAAGTGGGGCATACGTATACCTGTTTCTTATGAGAATTGATGTAGCATGATAAGTATATTTTATACACTTATTCGGGTTCCAAAATATTGACATTTCGTAATTTTTTTAATGAAATTATAGCCTAATTTGTTATTAGGTAAAACTCGATCAATGGAAGTGAAATTGAAGGAAAGAAGCGAAAATTGGCGAAAATGATAAGATCCAAAATTTGGGGACTAAACTGCAAATACTCAAAAGTTGTGTTAGAGCTCACGATGAAGATTCAAGAATGCTAGGGGTCAAATGGATATAATTAAAGACCAATATGAGTGAAGATATGGCCAAAATATTTTCACAAATTAATTTTTAACTGCACAAGGATGTCCAGATTTTTAGTTGGAAATAGAGACCAATTTTTGGCCTAGTTAAAGTTCGAATTGAAAAAGAGTTATTCTAAAAAAGTTAGGGTCCGTTTGATTGCACCATGGAAAATAAGGTGGAAAGAAAACAAATTCCAGGGAAAATATTTGCCTAGAACTTGTTTTACGGGGAATTGTAATTAAGTGTGTTTGATTGGTATAATTTTCCACGGAAAATGTTGAAAGTTTGAAATCCGTTTGACTTCCTTTCTATGGAAATTGTCCATTAAAGTGATAATATTTTCTACTATTGAGTTAAGAATTTGTTCCAATTACCAAAAAGTAAAAAAAAAAAAATTTAAAAAAATTAGAAAAAATTACCATATTCGTTTGACTTTGTTTTGCATAGAAATTGTCAACAAAAATGAAATTTTTTTTTACAATGGTTGATCGAATTAGTTGTCATTGCTAAAAAAAAAAGTTGGAAAATGTTTTCCCAAAGGTGGGAAAACATTTTCCACCATTCGTGCATCAAAGGGTTGTACCTAGAAAAATGGAGGAAAACATTTTCCGTGAAAAATTTAGCATATCAAACAGTCAAAAAGTGGAAGTAGGAAAATATTTTCCTACTTCCAGGGAAAATATCGCCAATCAAACAGAGCCTTATAGTCTTTTGAGTTATCTTTCCAACGCATTTTGAATCGCCTTAATTGAATATCAGGAGAAAAAGTTATGAGAACAATACTGAAGAAAACGTAGAGTTTGGAACAGCGAGTCAGCGCCCAGACGCTGACAACCTAGCGCCTAGGCGCTATGTTTACCCGAAAAAAGCCATTTTTTCAGAGATACAGCTCCTTAGGCGGCTACACAAGAAGGGAATGTGGCGCCTAGGTGCTGCCTCCTAGAGCTTAGGCGTTGCGTCACGTCGCCAGTTTTATGGTTATAATGTTTAGGTCCTCGAAAAGTCTAGAAAGACTCCAATTTTTGAAAAATCGTATAGGGAAGTATAAATAGAATAAATTAGACATTTTTATATGGGTTCCACATATTGAGAAAATAAAGATACAACTAGAGATTGAGAACACAATTCAAATGAGGAAAACATCAAGGAATTCAAAATTTGAAACATTGATTGGAAGAAGAATAATATCTTGGTGCAAGTTTTATTTCGTTTTCTACATCTATATTCAAAATTTGGTGATGTACGCAATATCAACTATTTGTTTGTCTTCTTTATTTATTATGAGTAGCTAAACTTTATATTAGCGTGAACAATGTAATCTACTTGAAACCCTTTATGTCTTTTATTCAAGATTCTCGGTATTTTATCATTCATGTATTGATTTTACTATGAGTTTAATGCATTAAATTACTTGATCACTAATTTGATGACTTTGTGAATCTTTTACGAATCGAGAGGTGAGTTTGAGATTTAAATCATATAGTAAAATTCGGTAATTTAGTATAACGTGTATAGATACTTATACTAAATATTGCGATCATATATGAATTCTTAGAACTAAAAATTTGTTTAACTAAGGTAAATTCGCATAGAGATATAAGATTGAAATAGATAAATACACTCAACGAGAACTCGAGATAGGTAAATTGAATATCGTAGAAGAATTCGATCGAACGCTACATTAGGCTCTTGAATTTTGAATTATGACTTAAAGATGATCAGTAAGTGAAATTGTTCATCCCTAATTTCCATCAATTGTTTGAAATCTCAACCAATCTTTGTATGCATTTTAATTAAGTTAAAACTGTTTGAATAAAAAATTCACATCAACGTATAACTCTTTGTTTACTTTCATCAAATAGGAGTTAGTGAAATTCAATTAAGGTCTAAAGTATATTCCTCGTGGGAATGATTATCCGGACTTAAAGGTCTATTATATTACTTGTTACGTTATCGTACACTTGCGATAGAAAAAAAAAAACGCAACATAGCATCTCTGTCATTCACATGTTAAAAGGATTAGGTAAGCTATATGCATGTTGGTAGTTACCGTACTCTTCCTAGTTTAGAGGCCATCAATTGGCTCCAAGTACTCTAAAGATCGACTAGATGCCTCGCCCGTCCATAGGACAATAGTGAGAGCTCGCCTATTTTGGTACACGGATGATAGACTGGTGAATTTATCCTTAAGGCATACGACTCTCAACGCTTAGGGAACTATAACCATGCCCCCACATCAAGTGACATGTTATGTGCAAGTTGCCACGTTTTAAGAAGTGGCTCCAGATAATTAGGAAATGGTGGAGAATCGAAAACCCGGCTATCAATAGACGGTGACATCGTCCTTGAAAGCAACTATTTCAAATAGAGTTTGATTCTCTCGCGTATAGGGGTTAGATTTCACCTCTTGCACTCAAATATTTAGTTGTTTTATACACTTTACATTCTAACTTCTCCTACTAATTCTCACGCCGGAGCGATCATGTGAATAAAAGCCCCGGCATTTATTTGCGTGTTGTTGTCGTTGGAACCGTCATTTAGGACAGGTAGAGTGAATATCAATAGGGTAGAATTTAGTACCAGTTGTAAACACAATTTTGTAGATGTATTCACTTGCTCCACCCCAAAATTGAACTATAATTTGTAATAATTGATTAATTATTGGGTCATGAGATGATTATATATCATCTGATTCAATCTAATTAGTTTGATAACTAAAGTAAAGAGATACCTAAATAATTTGTGCATCGACTGGTCCATTTAGTCGACCAATTAGGGCCTATTTGTTAGGTCATTATTTTCCATGAAAAATGGAAAACAAATTCCAACTTCTACTTTTGACTTGTTTAATACATTTTTTTTCCCCATGGAACTCATTTTCTTGATTAGGCTCACATGCTCACATTTTCCTTGATCTTCCAACTTTTTTTTTTTAGCAATTGAAACAAATTTTAGAGTCGATGGTAAAAAAAATTGTAGCTTTAATGGACGATTTCCATGAAAAAACAAAGTCAAACGGACACTAAACTTTCAACATTTTTCAAGCGAAAAATTATACTAATCAAACACAATTAATTACAATTCTCAATAAAATAAATTATAAGCAATTCAATTCCCTATAATTCATTTTATTTTCACCCAAATTCCACATTTACAATCAAACGGACCCTTAATGTAACTTGTCAGGCACATAATAGTTGCAAAAGTAACACATATTATCTTGGTCTTTCGCAAAATAAAAATAGGTAGTGAAAATGGAATATTATTTTCTTAGAACGAGCGGAAGGGCATAGCTGCATAGGCATTATTAAGAAGCACGATGACAAAATGATATTTCACTAGTTTAATTCTGTATTTATATTTTTCTATTTGTATCATTTGGTTAACAGAACATACATTCTCAAATGAACCATTTGACATTCTTATACAAAACATCATTTGGCCATAATCACTTATTTGAACCACAACATTGGTTATACTTTTAAATCAGACACACTAAGAACCAGCTGTTTACAGAGGAAAGTCCACCAACAAAACATTCATTGGACACTCAAATTTTTGGGATTTATGTTTCTGTAGTCAGAACATCGTTCAAATAAAGCTCTTTGGATCGCAATGTAGAGGTGTAAAACTAGCTAGCCACGGCCAACAAGTTTCGACAGGGGCCGGGCTAGGCTCTCAGAAAGCCGACAGGATTTTTATTCTTCCTTTTATAGTTAATTGTCTGAAGAGAAAAATGATCCATATTAGGCCAGGCATGATTCAGCTCTCCAGACGAACTTTACAACGCTATCAGAATGTTTATCGTCATGCAGATCGCAGAGGGACAAAATATACATATTTAGCCACTGGCATTATATTGTAGAATGACTTCAAGGCAATATCGAACACAGGCTGATGAACAAAAAAGGAAAAGAAAACGAGATTAAAGGCTTAACCTCAGGCAAATCCAATTTCCAGTAGAAGAAAATCTGTATTTGCATCCTTATGTGTATACAGAGGATAAGTCAATATAACCCTTAAAAGGCAGAGTACGCTTCTATACATGAATTGTATCATTAACTTACACAAAAAACATGAATGTGATCCCGTTAAATGCAATCCTCTCCTGGCTTCATATATAATCTTCAAGAAAGCCGCATCAAAGCGAGCCCTTGTCTCAAAATGACTCAGATGGGGAATTTGTATCCATTATTTAACTGCCTGGATTCCGACCAAAGTTTACAGGAAAAGAGGTTCAAATACCACCTCATTGCTCGCTGTCACTTACTTGTTGCAAACACTCCTGCGGGTTGGCATAAAAATAATCTTCTTCTTTAGGTTTATCGGGAATCATCAACCTTACTGTTGGGTTTCCCATGCGTTTAGCGTGAGTATCTTTAACCGCAGCAGAAAACTCATCCCAAGTTAGTGAACCAGATTTATATTGGTCTATTAGATTGACTAAAAGCCTTCTATCCAATAAAATTGTTTTCTTGTACCCTAGATATCTGAAAGAGAACCAAAGAAATTTCAGACTGAAATATCTAATGCCGGTAGGTACATAATAGATCTACTAAAATCTAAATTGATTTTTTTTGAAAGGGATCAAATAGGAAAGAATACTCTGAACCCCTGTTTGGTACATATTAAAATTTTCATTTTCATTTTTCTACTCATTTTCAACCACATATTCTTCAATAAAATAATATTTTCCATCACATCAATAATTTTTCCTTCTTTTTCAACTATACATTCTCCATCAATCTACTATTCCAGAATACATTCTCCCAAAATAATGTGGCTTAAACACTCCCTGAATCATAAAACTATAATGAAATATACTATAACTTAAATCAACTAAAACAGTAAATCCGGGCTTAATGAGAATCAGTTTTTATGCTATGAGTTAAACTTCAATATGGTAGTTCTTGGACCTTTGCGTTTGAATAAGTACTGGGAGAAAAGAGAGAATATAGTGCAATATACTGAAATCTTCTCTCTAATTGTTTTCAAGGCAGGTCAAATAGACAAATTTATTTACCAAAATCATTACCTCCGATGGCCTTCAACAACTTTAGCCATATTCCCATCGTAGGTAGGAACAAAGATATCGCTTTCCAGCGAAACAATATAATCGAGTGCAGCCATTTGAGAAGAGTGATTCTGGAAGGAACTAAGGTCTGAAGACTCCAACAGCGTCTCCTTCCGAACCTGTTATAAATTATGATAAAGCAAAAGGCAAGTGATGGAAAACAAAGGCACGTGTCGATTCCAAATCCTGGCTGTTAGCTTCTGCTTATTTACTTACCAAGTTTGGATAAGCTGCTGCAAATCTATTCATTCTTCTTTGTCCACCATAAATTTCTCCAGCAGCAATGTAAATCTGGATATTGAGATCAATGTCTAATGCCCTTAAAGTGAGAGCAGTTTCCTCAGGTGTCAAAGGACATAGACCATCTTTCCTTTTCAAATCGGAGTTTATGATCTTCTCTTTCCACCATGGGTAAGCATATCTGGGGAGGTGAGAGGAGAGAGGCGAAAGCTTAGTAAAACAATGAACCAATATTCAATTTCTAAATACACTTGTACAATAGGATTGAACCATCTTATTTGAAAACTTAAAATGTTAAACAGGAAATAAGTTTATTCAGCTAATTAATATATTCAACATATCTCCTCGTGTGTAGGTCAGATCTAAGGCCTGACACGAGCACAATTTTGACACAAATGTGTTAGAGAGGGAATATATTCATTTATTTAAATTATGCCTTCAACAACACAAAGTAGACAACCTCATTCTTGTCAACTCGTCCACCTCGTCCTTATTGCAGCCCTGAGTACAGCCAGAAAAAGCTAACATGTCCATTTCATATCTGAGATGAAGTACCATGAAATGACCATTTTGCTCAAGTATGTTGATTACTTTCCTGCCCAATTCTTCAATCTGACGAGTGAACCTCAAAGCACTAAAATTTACTCGGCAACGAAGCCTCTGAATCTCCGAGGGCTGACCATTATTGGCAAGGCGAGCATCCGTTCTATTTAAATGCACAACTTTGTATTTCTGAATCAGAGGAAGTATCTGCATGTATAATGTAAAAAGAATGAAATACAATTGAAGTAGAAATCAAAAGGTTAACAGTTTTTGATATTATAAAGCTCGATCAAATTGTCTACTACCCCCACCCCCGGACCACAAATCGAATTAATATTCCTACTAAGTAAAGGATTTAATAGGGACATATAGGGGAAGATTTTGCCCGTGGACATAGTTCTCAAATTGAGGGTGATAAAACTGAGTGTATTTGCTAGTTTGTTTCAGATTTCGTTTTGCTTCATATTGCTCTTGTGATTGGAATGGGTCTTAATCCATAACATAATGCAGAAGAAATCAAAACAGCAAGACCAAAAACCACCAACCTGATTCTGATAGTAAGCAATGTCCGACCAACTAACTGGAGACATCGTATATATCATTCCTAGCTCAACTCTCCTCTTGACTCTTGGTGGTAGTTCCTTCAATATCCGAACTTCATCTCTCAAGGATGTGATGAAATGGTCGACATCAAATATGTCTTGGAATTCACTGCAAAATCAAAGACAACAACTGTGTTACCACGGAAAATATCCTACGTGATAAAGAATCAATTTATAAGGAAAAAAATGGTATGAATGAGAAGCTAGGCACACCTTGGGTCATTCCAAAAAGAAGTCTTATCCAGTTCAGGAACTATCAATGTAACATTCAAATATCTTGCAATTGCAACCATGTCACATATCTGTAGCCAAAGAAATGACAGTTCCAGTTAACCATTTGATTTTATTGGGAAAACTGGGGAACTTAATTAAGTTTCTACTTCGTCATGTGCATATCAATTAACAACTAAAAAATCCCACCGCTGCTCGCATTTGATTAAGCCCTCCATTGCACGAGACCATCAGGTAACCATTATTCTTGTAAACCCCTATATTCAAAACACTACATCAAAAGGACTGTCCATACTAGTTAAAAGGTTCAAGGGGAGTTAATTCTTGAGTATCATGCAAAACAAGTCCATACTAAAAGAATAAAATGAGGAAAACAACACTATGATAATTAATACTACTACTAGCTAAACCTTAGTCCTGAGAAACTTGGCGTTGTATACACGAATTCCTTTTAGTCATTTCGTTGAACATCATAGGTTTACAGAAAAGGAAACGGCTATATTCCAGTTACATTATATTTTGAATAATGTTGCTTGGCCAGGGTGATTGACAGGAATTTGGGTGACATGGTGGAGCGGCAACAATTGATTGGGTGTTTTTTTTTTTTTCAAACTGTCAAATCATGTGTCGACACGTGTCAAGCATATTTTTTAAATTAGTCATTAAACCTGTTTGTGTAGCATAATACTTATATTTTATATTGCATAATTTCTCACTTATCCATAAATTAAGATCATAATTACTAGAATAAGTGTTAACACATATAGTACTAAATCTAATAACACATCCTTAGCAAAAAAATAACTTCAACATCACCACGTAAGCACATTTCGTATACACTTGCAGTTTATTGAAGAAAGGGAAAGAAAACAAGAACATACTTCAAGTGTTAGTTGTTACCAATTACTCGCTACTTAACGTACAAAAACAGATATCGTTACTTCATTAATTAAAACCTAATGGCTATGAATGGGTCCCAAATCACTTGCTGAATAACCCCAATTTAAGTTTTTAGATAAGGTAGTTCAAAATAGCGAAATTTGGATTCTCACAGCAACCAGTCTTATCCACGCGCAAGGACTTCGACAAAAGGTAACTTAGTGTTAGAGCAAAAAATCTAGGATGTTGCAGTAACACGTTTGTGTATAATAATTCACCTCCTCCACGTGTAAGGACGATGATGAAAAAAGGAATTCGGTCTGCAAGTTTGGGGGCGTCTCAAAGAGTTTGTCCCTCTGGCTAACAGCTCAAGAATTTTGACAATATGGCTTATGGAATGTCTGCCTTGAGAACTAATAACAGGTGAATTTTCAACAAATTGCACATTGAATTGAGATGTTTCCATTACACAAACACACAAACACACAAACATTATAAAACTAGAGGCAACTTACTCTTCGCCGGCAGAACTCTGGCCGGGAGCTCCGGCGATGACTTAACCTCCAAGGTGGCAGTCGCAGCCGATTCTCGAGAAAAGCAAGAAGGCCAGCCCTTCAATACCCTGGGCCCCCACGACTCTCCCAGTGCCATCAACTGAACCAAGCAAGTACACAGCAAAACCAATGTCGTTGCCCTTATAATCCTACTTCTCCTCTTTGCGACCACCCCATTACTTCTCAGCTTCTCTAATCTATCCCCTCCAAACGCCGTCGTTTTCAACCCCATTACTCCACCTTCTCCCTCAATTCTACACATGTCAACCCATACACTCAATTCAGAAAGTTTTGCACATGCTTACAGAAAACTAAGTCGTTTTGGTTTGGGATCGAGTACGCAGAATGAGATATAAGACTATTCAGATGACGATCAAAATCTCAAATCAGAACAAGAAACGGCAAATGCTTTATGGATATCCACATGAAATATTCTGTCAAACACGCAAACTCAAAATGGAGATTTATTTTTCACACGCATTACCAACAGTTAAAAACAAGAAAAAGCCTCGATCTTACAGGATCCCGAGGCAAAATTTTAAGTTTTCGGTATTGAAGCGAAGATATGAAAAGAGTTTATAGGAAATCCAGTGTGCAATCCAGGGAGGTGGTGGAGTCTCCGGCAGCCATGGACGGTGGCAAGTAAATAAGATTGCGGTGGTGGGAATTGAAAGAGAGACAGAGATAAGAAGACGGAGTCCGTTGGTGGGGGCAGTTCATATGATTGATTAAAGAGTTTTAGGACAGTTCGGCTGAGATTAAAATCAAATTAAAATTAAAAAATTAGTCGTTATTGTTAATTTTTATTAGATGAGTGGATTCAATAACGACCATATTTTCAATTTTAATTAAATTTTAATCTCTACTGAACGAGGCCTTAATCTCCTGTGAGACGCTCCCATCATAATAAAAACATCGTTGGCCCCTGAGGTACATCTCAATTGGCAAAAGAAGAGGCTCTTAGCTGTTGACAGTTCAGGAGTCGCGGGTTCAATTCTTGGAGCTCTTGAAATGCAAACTCTCCCCTGCAAGGCAAGATGCAACATATGTTGACTAGCTCGGCACTTTGACAGAACAGGAGGGGCTCTTGGACCCTGGCCAATTTGGGGTACATCCCGCGGTTTATTGGTCTAAGTTTTGATGGGTCAAGGTATAGACTCCAGATTTAGTCGCAGAATGTGGACACCTGGGTATCAAAAAATAAAACAAAAAACACCATTCGTCTTCTTATACAAATCTAGGTTGTCAACACAATTTAGTACGGTTTATCTCTCGTGTTGTTTGCAAGTTATTGTACATGGAGTGAAGTTTATCTAGAGCGCATTCATGAGTAGTAGTTAGGGGTGTCCAAAAGTCCCGAATCGAGCGGTTCTTCATAAGTTAAATACTCGAACGGGTACTCGAATCGAGAATTGATAGGTATGGATCGAGTCTCGTGTTTAGACCAAGAACCGAAGAATCGAATCAAAACCAAAACTAAACAAATTTTTATTTTTTTATTGAATTAATTAAATTATTTTATTTTTTTCTAAATAAATTAACAAATTAATTAATTAAATCAGATCATTTCATATTTTTAAGCCTTGGGCCTCAATTTTTTAATATGGATCACTACCATTTTAATATTAATATCTACTTTTTGGTATTTGTATGCATTGAATTAATGTTATTCGACAGCTAGTTATTTATATATTTTTGAATTGGGTTACGTTAATTTGTAAAAGTTACGAATGAAATGTCATTAGTTATATTTATGTAATGTTGCTGTAAATGTTAAAAAATTTAATTATGGTATGGAACCGAAATAACCGAACTTGAACGGTTTCATAATTATATTTGGATCCGACGTGTTCATTTATTAAATACTCGAAAATTTTGGAATCGAGCAGAACCAAACCGATTCACGGACAGCCCTAATAGTAGTTGCAAGTTTCTATGTCAAGAAAAATCTACGTTGTCAACGCTAATGTTTGAATGAGTTTTGAATGATAATTTTTTGGGGAAAATTTTAAATTTACGTTAAAATAATGGTCACCAAACAAGGCCATGTCCCATTTGGATTTCGATAAAAATTTTAGTAAAATTTGATAATTTGATAAAAATTATAAATCTGAGAAAATATATAATTAAAATTAATTGTTGAATTTAATTTAAATTTTTATCAGCTCTTTAGACATACAAACAAGCTAAAATAAATTAAAAATTGACAACTCTACCTCAAAACTATTTATGTAATAATTTTTTATTACTAATTCAACTTTATTTCGGTATTTTAACCTTTAACCTTTTACTTTTTGAGAGCCTATCCCAATTTTTAAAACATTGAAATAATAATAATAACAATAATTACATCAAAACTCATCAAGATTCCTTTTTCCTTTATATTTTTGGTTAATCTTTTCAAAAGTATTTTCTTTTGCAAAAGATAAAAGACAAGTCACGTTAATTCAATCAATTCAATTGTAGTGATATGTTGGGAAATAAGTTTAGGAATAGTAATTTTTGAAGAATGTGTGGTTAAAAAATACGATTTTTTTTAGATTTACCTACAGAATATTTTATTAGGGAAATGTGTACTTGAAAATGAGTTTGATATTAAAAAAAAAAAAAAAAGAATTTTGTTTGAATAATTGCCAAACAAGGACTAAGATTTGGCTTTGAAGTAGACTTACTTCAATCAATTCTATTGAACCAAAGAAAGAGAAAAGATAATTGATAGATTGCATTTAAGGATGAGTTATTTCGATTCTTCTTGCAAAAATATAATTACTTTAGATAGGACCATCGCGAGACATAATTCACGAAATACAATTATATGTCAAAAGAATAAAAAAAAATATCAATTAAGCTGAATGTGCAGAAATTCATTGCCAGAGTTTGTACAGGATACTCACATGAATGTGGGTCCCACCCGAATTAAATATTATTAAAAAGATGGGACCCACATGTTTGTGTCTGCCTTGTATGGTTTCGTTTCTGTATGGCAAGCTTCTCTCAAAAAATATATACATGAATAAAAGCTGGACACTAACACAATTATCGTCAAAGTTGTCACTTTTTTATCGGTGTCTACGTTAACCATTCGTCAATGACGTATTAAGAACAAAATAGAAGTGACCAAACATTGGATGGATAAAAAGATTAAGAAATGCATCATTAAAATTGACACCAATTATTGTCCCTTTAGTCTAATCATTTTATTATTATCTTTCAAGGGACTAGCCGAGTTAATCGGCTCTTCTGAATTGACCCCAAAAAGGCCTAAACATTCTTTAATATTGAAAATAAATAATTGACATCTTGCTTTGATTTGACTTTCTAAAATGAGTAAGTAGGCATAGTGTTTGTATATTCAATTATATAAAATTAGATTTTACTTCTCAATTTTCCCTTGAAAGATAATAATAAACACGATAAATTGTCGGTATCTCAAATATTTGAAATGATTTCCAATAGTGTCGAATCACGTAATGAAGATTTAGACAATTTTCTTCGCCTATAATAAAAAATTAAATTAAATTATCCAAAATTTTATAAAATAATTAAGAGAGAATGGATGTATTGAATAAATCAAATGACGTACGGCTTAAAATTCAATTAAAATTGAAAATATGACCGTTATCGAGTCCCATCAGTCTAATAAAAGTCAACAATTACGACTATATTTTTAATTTTAATCTAATTTTAATCTCTATCACACTCCCTCTAAGAGCATTGAACCTGTTGGAAGGGTGTATGCGTACTGTGTACATCTGAATATTTCACCTGAATTAAACTGCAGCCGATGAATGAATGAGGAGACAGCTAAAGGCGGACCCACTAATCCTAAGATTTTGGTCAAACGTGGCAGTATTTAATTGGTCACAATACAGTGACACGCCAAGAGATACCGACAATTTATCGTGTTTATCACGCCGAAATTTCATTGTTTTGATTTATATAATTGAAAAATGAATTTTCCAAAAGTATGTTAGAGAAAATTTATTACTTCGTGCATGAGTTTCAAATGAGCTGTTATCTTTGTGTTTCAATTCTATATTTTGAGTTTTGAAATCATTTTATATTTGTGTTTTGAGTATTCATTTTAAAATTGTTGAAAATGTGTTTTTTTTTTACATTTTGAAAAATTGTTTTTGAAAATAAAAAAAGGAAAACGTGTTCTCTCTCTTCAGCCAATCTCATTTTGAGTCATTCCTCTCTCTCGGTCCTTTCTCTCTCTCTGTCCTCTCTCTAAAATTTTGCCTACGCGCCGACGATCTCCCTCCTTACGGCGCGGTGGTGGTTTGGGTTTGGGCGCCCTGCGATCTCATTTTTCATCATTTTTATCTTTCTTAAGTGGTTGTTCTGCTGCAGGTGAGTGTCGCGACTTGGCAATGGTTGATTGGATGGTGATGGTGATGGTGGTGGCGGTGGGGATTGGATGGTGATGGTTGGTGCAAGCTGTGGTTTCTGGTGGCAATTTTGGTGGTGGTCGTCCAGTTGTGGTGGTGGCGATTTTGGTGGTAGTGGTGGTGCAGCTGTGGTGTAGAAGAAGGAACTGGTGTGTTGAAATGGAAAATGTTATTTCTCGTGTTTTGGGTTTTTCGTGGATTTGACTTGAAAACATCCAAAACAATGTTTTTATCGTTTTGTGTTTTGTGTACAATTTTTTTTTTTCGTTTTCCAAAACGCGTTTTCGCTATTTTGGAAAATCGAAAACATAAAAGATCCAAAAACACAAAAAAGAACGGCACCTAACATTCCCGAAGATTATAAAAATATGTTAAATTAAAATTCCAATATTGCAATATTTTTATTGTGCGGGATTAGGATATGAGATGTGTTTGGTTCTTATTAACAAAACAATAAAATAATTTACACGTTAAACTTCAAGGGCACGTTTGACATATCATGTTAGACTATATAAAGATTAAAATGACAGTATCTATTATCTAGTCCTTATTCCATTTGATTATGAATGACAAAAAATTCCACTGACTCGGTCGGCTTGGGCCAGCCCCATTTTGGGGTGTTGGCTTGAGGCTGGCCCAACGGGCCGAAATGGCCCGCACGAACCTACATGTTGTTAAAAAATAAATAAATAAAAATTGAAAAGGCAGCTACAACTATTTTAGCTGCTTGTAGGTAGCAAAAAAAAATTTAAAAAAAAATCGGGCTGAAAACCACATTTTTTTGGCTGAACTTTTGCTCGACTTGGCTCGGGCTCAAAAAAGCTTCGGCTTGTTTTGCTTGAGTTGAGGCTAGGGATGTCAACGAGCCGAGCCGAGCCAGCCTGAGCCGGAAAAAAAAAGCTCGAGCCGAGCCCGAGCCGGCTCTTTTTTTTTTTTTTATAGGCTTACGTCGGATAACATGCTAGATTTATAAATGAGTAACTATTCATTATAATAAAGTAAGAAATCTTTTTAATGATCAATTTAAATTTTCTTACAAATTTTAGTAACCATTGATGAAATTAGCTAAATTTTTAAATGTAATTAAGCAATATATATCACTAATAATTTCACTTAATATAGAATAATAAACATTTGTGTAAATGAGAAAATGCTTACTTTAAGTATTTAGGTACTTAGAGTTTTAGATAAATGAAAACAGTAATAAACTAATAATACAATAAATATTAAACAAACAAATATTACCCATTTTTCAAAATAATCTATGTGATACATTATGAGATAAATTTGTCACTTATAATTAGTTTATTAGTTTCATGATGAGTGGAATAAGTTGGCAAATTTTGATTTTTGTTTTTTCGCGGGCCGGGCCGGCTCGGGCCGAGACCTCAAAATGAGGCTCACCGAGCCGCCGAGCTTTTTTGCCATCCTTAAGTTGAGCCCAAACTTCAAGTTTCAGCTTGTGGCTCGACTCGACTCGTTGACATGTCTACGTTTGATACAATTAATACTTAGATTAAATTAATTCGAAATTCTTATCCAACTTTATTCAACCACATAAAATCAATATGATATTTTACGTATTAGTTTATTCATCAATTTATCCACGTGATGCCCTAAGTTGAAATGGTAGTGTCCTCCATAAATGATGGATGCCCGACATGAGACCTTTTGGGCCAAATATCTTCAGGCGCCCGAGCCTCAAGGTTGGGCACCAACTCCTCATGCCTACTGGTATCAAGCACCTACACCCCTGCTCAAGTATAAATTGGGCTACCAATACGAAATTGGGGCCTCGTAGGCTAGTTTAATCATGACCACCTTTGTCGGTTGTCCCATTGTCCGATGCAGCCTTACTTTAAGAGTTATGCTACACAAACATAATGGATGACCGCATGGATGACAAACACACACACATGAGAGGTTGGCATTATTTAATTCAGGCCGGGACCCACGCATTCCATGTGAGGGCTCGGTCAACCAAGTGGTCATCCATTATGTTCATTTGGCTTTACTCTTACTTTAACTTGGGCCAAGTTGGTACAATCATTAATGTCGTTCGGCATAGTAGTCGTGACATGCTTCTTACAGGCAAAGGCATCCTTCACACTTGAAATCCTAGCGTATCCTATACCATGAAAGATATGAAGAGGAAATCCCTACCTCAACCTTGCTACGCTAAAAACCTCAAAACTTAAGTGAAATGGTCGATCAATCCTAGACCCTTTTTCTTGCTTTAGTCTTGAGCCCGTGTTCCTATCCTTAGTTTTATCATTTATCATTGTATTTCATTTTAGTTATCAAGCCTACATCTTGGGCATGTATGCCCCCAAGGTCATGGAGTCAACGAGCTTATGTGCTCTCTTGTTTTTCTTTTACATGATTAGTAAAAATTATTTTAAATTAAATGACTCAACTTGCCTAGCGATCTAATAGATAAAACCCTAGTCACCAAAGATTCTCAACCATTACCATTATCTTTGACTTTCAGTAGTCCTCGACATCGGGTCGTCGTGACTTAGCTCACTACGGCCTCGTCTCTCAACCAACTAAAGTCAAAAGATTGTTGACTCTCCAACGAGTCCTCGACCACCAAGGCCTCAAGTCTCTCTACCGTCTCAGATAAAAAAGACTTCTCCAACGAGTCCTCAACCACTATGGCCTTGAGTCTCTTGACCACTTAGAATCAAAAAGACCATCGACTTTCCTGTAAGTCCTCGACCAACAAGATCTCGAATCTATTTACCACGTCAATTCACAAAGACCATAACTCTCAAGTGAGTCATCCGCCAACAAGGCCCTAGGTCTCTTGACCACCTCAGGTCACCACAATCCTTGACTGTCAAACGAGTCCCTAACTACCATGGCCAGGGGTCACCAAAACCTTAATTCTCAAATGAGTCCTCATGTCGGGTAAGGCACAAATTTTGATAGCCAGCACCCGGCAAGGTGGCAAGATCGCCCATGCTGGCTCCACCAAAATTCACATAAAGAATTGGAAATAATTGAAAAGTGAGCACTGATTGATGCTTAAATTTTTTCAGGAAAATATTTTTCAACTTTGCAAACTTTCCACATTTTTGAGGATAATAAATTCTTGATATTTTGGTAGATAAATATTTTTCAAGTTTTTTTTTTTTTTTTGGGAAGAACTTCTAGACACAATGATAAAAAAAAAATTCACTTTTATTGACCATTTTCATGCAAAACAAAGTCAAACGAATGGTATTCGATATGATTATTTTTTTCACTTTTTATTTTTATTTTTGGCAATTGGAACAAATTCTAGACCCAATAGTAAAAAATATTATCACTTTAATGGACAATTTTCATAAAAAAAAGAACCTAAACGGACTCCAAGCTTTTAACATTTTTCATAGAAAATTATACCAATCAAATACAATTAATTACAATTTTCAGTAAAATAATTTTTAGGAAAAATGTTTCCCTATAAAACATTTTCTTTCCACTAATTTTCTACCTTCAATCAAACAGACCCTTAGATTAATAAATAAGACAGGAATGGAATGTTTGAGAATTTATCGTCAGTATAACCATTCAAAGCCTAAAACTGTGTAGAACCTCACGTGGGAATATGAACAAAGAATCCCACTCTCCACGAATAAACATGCTCTTCGAAATAATAAATACTTAATTTTTCGAACCAATGAATTAGAAAATTTAAGTGCTCTCATATAGTTTCGTGTCAACTAAGTCACTAGTGATAAATAGTGTTCTAAAAGGCGGGTCTATGTGTGACCAAGAAACTGTCCAAGTGCAATGAGCGACGAAAACGTTAAGTCAAATGACTTGACGCCTTATTTAGTGATCAACGACAATCGTTTACCATTAATGCATGCCTAAACGCGATTATGCGCAACCATATTCTTTTTAAAAATAAAAAATTAATTTTTACAATTTTTTTTCAGTTAAAATTTAAAAGTTGATTTACATTTGAAAATTATTTTTTTGTTGAAAACTTTGGAAAAAATGTATAAAATTTCTATAAATCTATTCTAAATGTTTAATATGCATTATTTTAATTATTAAATGTTTTTTGATTAATTAAAAATTAAAATAAGAAAACATCTTTTTACATTTTATTTTACGCACATGTCTCACTAAACTTGTATAGCCCATAACTTGACCCCGCGTATTGTCATGCATTACACTTTTTAGAACAAAACTTGAATAGCTGACATCAAGCAGAGAGTAAATTGCCGCATTTTCAATCGTGGCCAATATTTTATTAAGAGAAAATCCAACGACGAGAAAAAGCGTTACCTATTATAGAGATGTACGCTTTGTTTCTTTATTTCAATTATCTCATTCAGCAGGTAAATTGGATTGTACCAAAAAGTTTATTGCTACTGGATTGTTCTAATTTTATTGTTGAGGACGACAATTAATCGAAACGCACAAAGCACAAAGTTATATAAATAATACCTTCATGCTCACATACATAGGAGGATAATTAACTTATAATGGTACAAACGCAATTAATTTTACAGCCAAAGCATAGATTATGTAACGGCAAAGAACTTAAAAGTAATTGCTGATGAACAACATTGATTGAGCAAGGTAAAGGAAGAGTCAAAAACTGCTAAAACCCACTATATTAAACTCCATGGTTATATGAAAAGAACAAAAAAATAGACACTAGTAGTAAAATTGATTTGCCAGATTCTTTTAAAAAAAAAAAAAAATTAAGATGAGAGAACATACAATTGTCCCGTAGATTTTGCGACATCAGGATTCCTGCCAGCATCAACATTATCCTTCTTAAGATTAGTGCTTTATCCCCCAAATCAGAAGTATTGGCATTATTGCTTGCAGCCACAGCCATGCTCCTAGGGCTGTTATATTTTCTCATTTTCTTCTGGTCTTAGGACACATGATCTTCGAACAGATTGCATTAAAAGCAATTAATTAATATATAAGCAGATTTGTATCAACCCAATTTAGAGCACGTTTGGCTGATATTAAACTTTACTTCTCTATATAAAGTTAAGACGTCGTTTCTAGTAAAGTTAGTAATGAAAGCAACTTTGAAAATCATGTTTGGGAAAACGACTTAAAAGTAAGTTTGAATTACTCTCAAGCACAGTCAAACATGCTCTTATAATACACTGTCATGGCCCAGCAGCAAATAAAATCACATTGCATCATCTATAGAAATAACTCCTCGTGTATAGAAGAAAATGTGTCACCACTCACCAGTGATGGTACCATATCAGGTTCTGTTAACTATATCCAAGAATTTCTTTTAAAAAAAACTTGGACCTAATTTTGATCACTTAACGAAATAAAATTTTATGCACAAGTAAACTGTAGAATCTTGAAGGTCCACTCGTAAACAAAGCTTTCACTAGAAATAAATAGATGCACTCTTCGCATATTCTATGGGTGTCATGAAATTCATATTCCATAATCCATGAAGCCACCACATTGGCCCCTTTATTGAAGATATTGACACTTTCTGCTAAAGTGACTATCCTCCCCTTTGAGTTCCTTCCATTCCTCATTTCTTTACTACCAAAAGAGTAGTACTCAAAGCACTAATGTTAGAGGTTGACTTTACATTTTTCCAACAACAATGGCAGAATAAAACAGGCAAAAGGAAGAATCCCTGGCACAACTCAAATTCCACCAAAGACATTTTGTAGCGCAAATTGTCCTGTAATTGAGTGTTCCTTATTTAGGGAGTATCATTTTGCTCTTTATGAGTCGGGGGATTATTTCGTATATTCAGAAATCAGTTATTTACATAAATTCTACTATGTTTTTAAATTTGTTGAAGATTTTTCAAGGTTTGGTCAGCTTCTGGATAAGAATTTCGAACTCGGAGATACTTTTGTATAATTTCTTGATCTTTCTATTGCCTGCCATACTACATGTGATCAGTAGTACTTAAATCATTATTTTCCCTAGGTTAAATTTGTTGGGGATAGCATTATCTCATATTAGATTTTTGTTCCATCTATGAATAACCTTTTTGGAAGGAACTAATCAATGCAACGCATAGGTTCATAGCAAGTACATGATTACAAAATTAGCAACTGTTTCTCGACTGATTTCTGCAATAGAATTTGAATAACGATATTTATTCATTACAAATAGTACAAGGGAGAATAGATATATACAATGAATTGCACTCACCAAGCTATATCTTGTCAAAATCGTCTTCAAATCCATCTTCCCTGTCATCTGAGAAGCCAAAAAGATAATCAGCATGCTATGATTCTGCAGAGAGTAAAAAAGAGTGTTTCATGCTATGATTCATCACTGAATAATAAAAGAGGGGGGGGGGGGGGGGGGGGGGATGAATGGAATAAAAGAGTTTTTCAAATACAAGTGAGGTTTTATTATTTTTCACACCAAGGTAAGGTAAAGCAGAGTTTTGAGAATACTAAACTTGCAGGCATAGTGACTAGGTTGGAACCTGAGTGATTTACAGTTTTGTGACATGTCATCGTGTGGGTTATATCAGAACCAATTCTATGTTTTCCTGTTGTCAGGAAAGAGAAAAATGCAAGATAACTGGATATAGACAGAGATACTGGAAACATGGGATTGATGCAGCAACCATAGTTTGTAAGCCAAGTTTGACTATCGGAAAACACACTAGAAAATGAAAAGATTAAAAAAAAAAAAAGGCAAGAGGGGGGAAAAGGAAGAGTAATAAAACAAAGTGAGCAAAAGAGGCCTAAAGATATGCAGAGACATATGACATGCACATTAATGAGAGCCGGTAGTATACCTGGACCGTTGTCACTCTCTTCAGGGCCCCCAAGGAGAAATGCATCCAAGTCTTGCTCAGATGCTGATGACTTCGCTTTACTGCTTTTCTGGTTTGAATCCTCAACTGCCATTTTAGGAGATGTTACACCTGATGAAATTTCCTTCAACTCGGAATCTTTTATCTTTTCAGCATGTTTTTGCTTTACATCCTCCATATACTTCTTTTCATACCTACCAATAAAATTAGAAGTATTCTAGTAAAGACTCATTAATCCATACCCCAGAAAATGAGAGAGAGAGAGAGAGAGAGAGACTTAAAAGACGTTTATAGTGATTGTCGATACCACATCCCAAGTTCCATGATTTCCATTTATAATTAATATCATGAAGATCATGATCGCGTGCATTAAGCAAACTGTGCTTCGACTTCATAAGAAACACGAGAAAAAATTCTGCTAAACTCAAGTCATATGCAATAAACTTCCTTCCATAGAAAGTTTACCAACAAAAGACAAAGAACTAAAAAGATTGAAGTAGGTGCAGGTAAACAGCATATTTGATTAATGGCCTTATTCTACATGGGTGTTCAATCACGGTAACTCCTTGTTGGGATGAGAATTCTGGAGAAGCTTTATAATATGAACTAAATCAGTAGACTAGAACGCAAAGTTCATCTCTAGATCAAAAAACAGCTTTATCCAAAGTATAAGGCAATTGAAGTACCAGGAGAAGCAGTGTTCATACCAAGATTCCAACAGCAAAGAAAACGAGATGGACAAAATCTATTTCAGATTCACCTCCCTCCCTCCCTTAATTAATGTTCAAGTTAGGAGCTCAGCAGAATTTTACGCATTCCCAAAAAAGAGCAAAATGTCAAACTGAAATATATTCAGCATTAATACAAAGCATCACCAGTATTTAAGTTCATATTCTGTACCTAAATATTTAAAACGCTTAAAAAACCCAAAACAGAAGAAATCATTGGTTTTAATTGCGAGTACAGCACAAACAGTCTTCGCCAAATCAATCCAACACAAGACTTTGCAGGGAAAAAGTTACTTACGGTGCCACATGACTGCTAACCAGAATAAAGTAGATCCTCCAGAACTTCCTCTCCTTCATCACTCTGGGGCATAACTCGTACCTTAGCTTTGAGATTTCCTGCAAGACAACATCATTTAATTACAGTTGCAATGCTGTGTTTAAGGGTTTGACTTAGTCATTGAATTCATTTAAATTAAAGATGACAGTTAATTAGATTCAACTCGTTCTTTGTATCATTCTTTTCCTCTTCCCAACCCCATTCCCACCCCTCAGCATGTTTCCTAGTCAACTTGTCTTGATCATGCATGAAATATGATTCCGATTCTAGCAAACCATCCCAAAATACAAACAGCAGGGTTTGCAAAATTACATCATTATGAGACACATGAAAAACATATCCCAGATAATATTAGTGAAAACAGCCATATTACTTAGAGGCACGAGATCCAAATCTAACTGTAATAGGGCATAACACTGTGACGCAGCAACTAGCATGCAGACATGATCTAATTTTTAAAGATGGAATGGAGGGGAGATAATTTTGTAGCATGTCCATGCAGGTTGACAAGGGTAAATCTGGGTAAAATCAACTATTATTCTAATTTACTTTTCTTTTCTTGAATAAACTAATGTTCATTTCCAAACAACACTAAAAAGAACAAATCTGCCATCCCATTTGGGGGTTTTAAGAGGATTACAAAACTATATCCATGCATCTGTGTTAGCAGAAAGCCTAACTGAATCCCAAACACATTTTTTTAATCCAGTCTTGTTATTGAGCCATGTGAGAAACTCAAACAGCAAACTATAGATAGCTAGAAACTCATTGCTTTGAATATGCTGTGTAGCAGCAAATCACAAACACCTAAATCCTTAACAGCATTTGTGTGAATAGAAATTCACACCAAGTTACCTCATTATAAAAGTTGTCCTCCATCAATAATACTAACTCAGTTATATACATTGCAATACTTATGTTCATTTTGGCACTCCGCTAGATTCACAACCAGTCTGCTCTGCTGTCTTATGTTTTCCCTTCACAAGAAACAAGAAGTGTCTGAAGCCAGTTTCACTCTCTTAAATGTAATCAACAACAACAAAGCCATATTCTCAATGGAAACGATGTCGGTTACAGAACCTCACTAATGAAAATTTCAACCAATATGACCTACCAAACCATAAGAAATAAATATAAAGAATTCCCTCAGCAGCTTTGCAACAAATCCTCATAACACTAACTTCATCTAGAAATGAGCTTAAGGAGTCTTTTCTGTCTATTTCTTTGGGGCCTGTGTTGTATTTACTATTCCAAGGTGATGGAAAAATTTAGATTTTGTTAGCTCAGATATTAGTTTGGGCGAGTGAAAGAAGAACTTACAATAATACAATGATGACATCTACTCAAAAGGAAAAGATTTTACTCATTCATTAACGCTCCAAAAACCAAAGTATTGCTTCACATCAGGGGCACTCCAGCACAAAAGGAAGTCTTCCCAAACATTCTGGCCTATTATTTATAGAAAACTTACCATTTTGTGGCATTAAATATCATTGTGTTTGCATTAAGCTGGGACTTGTCACACCCATAGTCGAACCTATATTTTAAAGGATGAAAAGTGGCAAAATAGATCGTAGATTGAAGATCCTAGAAGAAAACATCCACCAGGAGTTAGGACTAATACTGACTATTAATATGGCTATAGGGGCCCCTAGCTGCAAACGTGTACAAGGGGCCCCCATTGAAATATTGAATGATAGATGCAGTAGAGTCAGCAGGACCATCTTCTGGAGTTTGCTTGAACCTGGGAAAGAGACTGCAATCAACACCTAGCCTTATATGCACGTATACAATGAAATTCTTTTTGACAGCACAAATTAGATATCCGGCGTTTCAAAGTGAGGTCATCCCAGTCCTCACAAGAAAAAAGAGAAGTTCTTGCAGGAAAAGGGCAATGCACACAAATCTTACTGATCGAGATTTCAGAGTAGTTTCAAATATTTTTCATATCCACATACCACATCGAGGAGGTACTTAATTAGGCAATACGTACATATTGTTATACCTGGCATTTGTGATTTAATTGTATTTCGAGACCTCCAGTTGAAGAATGCAATGGCATAACTCAAAAGGATTCTTTCTATTATCTTCATGTATGTATTAAATGTGTATTTCTCACCTTAGGCGCTACTAAGCCAGTTTCAAATATATTGGGAACAAGGTTTAGACACTTTGTTTTGTCACTCAACCACTACCATATGTGTTGCTGGTGAGCAAGATAGATATAACCTTCATCCCACTTAACCATTACCATAGGTGTTGCTGATTAGCAGGATATATCTAACCTTCACCGTTGAGAGAACAAGCTTCGCATGCTTTTCTTGCCATTCATTGAGATCCTGACGGACATTTGAAACCATAGCACCATCAGACATCTCTGAGTCATCTGCAAATAAAAATTACTGGTCCAAATGAGTTCTTGCAGCAAAAGGTGAAATGAACATAAAGAAAATAAAAGCATAAAGAGAAAAAGACAGGGAAGCGGCAAAAAGTTGCCAACATCTTCCAAAGTAATATTAAATTCTGCCATGGAGTTTTCTTTTCTTTCTCTTAATTGTTAAAACTCCAACAGTAAAACAGTAAATGGAAGCAAAAGCAAAAGAAAAGTGGAGAACAATTGGAAACTTGAAATCCAATACGAATGATCATCCAAGAAACACAATTCTACATTTGGGGATGTCTAGAGAGCAAACGAACTCGCACTATCGCCAAAGGTTTATATATCTATTTAGCATTTTTCATAAAATTAGTGACTTTATCCAATCTGATGAACAAAAAGGACCCAAAACGGTCAGATACATTACTGTATACAGGAATTAGTTGGGCCTTGTAGGACGCGGAAGCCTTCTACGTGCTATTTGCAACAAAGGTATAGGATCCAAGGGATATTTAGATTGGAATCATTCTGATTAGCCCGTTTTCTTCATAATCTTCAGCAACTAATAAGCCTCAAAACTACCAGTACAGAAAAACAATGCCAATCAAATCGTTGAAAGAGGTATTCATTGGAAAACCTCGTTTAACAGCATACAAAAAGCAACTAACAAACGCAGATCAAGTAATATTTTGGAATACAATACCTTCGAGCGGGAATTCCTGAAAAGTACTAATAGTGATACCCTTGGCAAACTCCCTCAAATCATCGGTCACCCCAAACTTCTCCAGATCAGCCTCATTGCCCTTTCCAGACGAGTCCACAAGATTAGTCAGCGCCGCAACGGCTGACGGCGGAAGCTGAGCCGTGATCTGATCGGCGCGCTTGATCGCCTCATTGGCTAGCTCCAGCGACTTCTTCGACGCCTCGGCGGCTAACTCCTTGGATCGCTTTGACGCCTCCGAAACGACGTCGGACAGGTTAACCGAGGCGATTCCCTGCGTCAGCTCCTGTGATTGCTTTGCGGCTTCCTCCGCGAAGCTCCGAGCTCTTCGCCATATATCCATTACAGCGCAAATATTTTGCACGATGAAGATTGGGTTAATGGAGATTTTAACCAGTAATTATTTGCTAAATATTTATTAAACCAGATTTTTATTTTGTTATGCTTATACGTAGTTATTGGGATGCAATTCTTACAAAGGCAGCAAAAGATTTTGACGGGTCTTTTGGGACACTCTTGACCAAAAAAATTAGCAATTGTATCTCAACAATTTCATGTTTGAATCTCCTGAGTTGGTACTTGGATATTATTGTTTACATATTAAAAAAAATGGATATTATTTTTTACATATTATAAAAAAAATGAAAATAAAGAAAAGAAAGACACTCATAATTTATCATCCGTTTGATTGTAAGAATAGAATTTGGGTGAAAAAAAAATAAATTTCGAGAAATTGAATTGTCTAGAATTATTTTTCTGGAAATTGTAAATTAATTGTGTTGATTAATATAATTTTTCACTTGGAAAATATTGAAATTTTGGATCTTTTGGTATTCGTTTGATTTTGTTTTTTATGAAAATTATCCATTAAAGGGAATTTTTTTTATAATTGTCTATAAAATTTATTTTCATTGCAATAATGTATTTTGGAATAGTAGATTGATGAAAAATGTGTGGTTGAAAAAAATGAAAAGTTATTGATGTGATAGAAAATATTATTTTATTGAAAAATGTGTGGTTGAAAATGAGTAAAAGAATGAGAGTGAAAAAAATAATGTTCATCAAACAGGGGCTAAATGTGATTTGTACGTCTAAAGTCACACGGAAGGTACACACGGAAAATAAAATAATGCTACTTTTATAAGGAATAACATCATGATTTACATATAGATGAGGCGTCAAAAGATATTGGGAAAAAAATTTATTTGGTTGCAAAAATTATGATTCAATCACATTTTACCACATCATGCGTATGTAAATCATTATATACATGTAGCGTAACCGCATGAAATATGTGACTGGACAAGGTAACCATCTCGATAGAACAATGTTATTTAGTCAATATATGAGTCTCATTCTTTTTCTTTTTTTTTAAACTCATTTTCATTTACACGTTCTCCCAATAAAGCAATTTTTCGCTCGCGTAAATTCTAAATTTTATCTATTTGTTTAATAATACATTCTTTCAAAAATTACTATTACATAATTTATCCTCCAAAAAATGAAGTTCAAACAAATCCTTAGTATCACTGTTGTCATAGTACGAATTTAGGTGATATATGTTCAATTAAAAGTAAAATTATGTGACTCGTTTAATCATGTATACACTTCAAATTTATGTGAGATGTTCAATTGAAAGTATAATTACTTGACTTATTTAATTATGTATTTTATTTAATGTCATTTAGGGCTTGTTTGAGTCACTTTTTTTTTTTTTAAATGTATTTGTAATAGTGTTGTGATGGAGAATGTGTAATTAAGAAATAAGGAAATTTTTTGAATTTGCGTATAATTTGAAAGATATATGGTTGAAACAGAGTCTAATCAATGTTCGGGAATACACTTCGATGAAAAAAAATGAGAATCAAACAAGGGTTTAATATCACGTGTACGATGTTGTTACTAAATAGCATCACGCAACTTGATATTTTGTAAAGGGAGTTGGAAGTTAAAATTTTAAGATTATGAAACGCTGAAATGGAAACATCTATAATTATATTAATTTTTATTTGTTGTATTTTATTCTAATTTCATTATAACACATCTCTATAATTTTTTTTTCCCCATCAAATTCTTATATTCAACTAATTAACGTATCTTGTATCAGACAATGGTTTCCATTAAAAAGAAAAAATAGAAATTGCATGCTTTGAAATATGTAAAAATAAATAAATAAATAAATAAAAATGTCGCACTTTTGCATTTATTATTTTTTTCAAAAAAGATGATGAGCAAATAAGTCATTTTATGACTTAAACAGACTTTTTGTAAGAAAATTATTAACAGATACGAGATATACTAATCAATAAAAAGTCGATGATAAAACGCATCGAAAAAATGTTTGAAACATAAATGGTATAATGAGCAAAGATAAAAGGTTTTGAGACAATTTAATAAATGCGGTGTAACTAATAAAAACTAATATTAAACCCCATTTTGTAGGGTTAGACATAGTTTGATTCGGTTCGATTCTCTTTAAAATCAAATCAAACCCGAATTTTTTGGGTATTTAGTGAGTGAAATCATTGTGTCCAAATTTAATTGTGAAACCATTCGAGTTTGCTTCCATTCGATTAAGTTCGGTTTCCAAGTCTTGCACAATAATTAATATTTTTATATTTACAATAACGCTACATTAATTCAACTATGTCATGTTCAATATTAGCTCTTACAAAATAGCATAATTTAATCTCATGATATTTTTTTGCGCATCTCTCTGTAAAAATCTTCATTCGACTGTTAAAATCACAAGAAAGGGAAGATAACGAACTCAGAATAATAGAACGACAGAAACTCGATTAACTGGCCAATTCAACTTGAAAACTTGGGTTAGTGTGTGTGTGTCCACAATTAAATATTATGATGGCATCACTATTAAAAGTCACATTGGCATATTTTTCCATCTTTTACAACAATTCTTAACGAAAGTCATGGACTCGGCTTATTTTTCATGACTCGTTGACCTGGTCCAGGTTTACAACTTCTTCTTTTTTTTATTTTTTTTTTCTTATTTTTGGTTTTTGGTGCATACCCAATTCTTTTTAGGGAAAAATACATAAATCCTACCTTTACTTTACACTATTTCAAAAATGACAAAACAACTTTCACATTTCAAAAATAAGATATTTCACCTATACATACACATATTTATTTATATTTATATATATAAAAATATAAATATTTATTTATATAAATATATAGAAAGATAATTATATATAATATAATTAATTAACCCACCCCCACTTCTACCACCCCTACCGCTCCGGCGATCGCTCTGATTCCGACGACGACGACTTTCCTGCGACTTTTCCGACGACGACTTTCCGACGACTTTTCCGACGACGACGACTTTCCGGCGACTTTTCCGACGACGACTTTTCTGGTTACCATTTATGGTCACAGTCCAGGTCACAAGTCATTAGTCACAAGTCACAAGTCACAGCTCAGGTCACAGGTCACAATGCATTGTCATTTGTTTATAATAATTGATAACACATTTTAATATTTCAGGTCACAAGTCACAGTCCAGGTCACAAGTTATAAGTCACAAGTCACAGTTCAAGTCACAAGTCACAACGCATTATTATTTGTTTATAATGATTGATAACACGATAAGGTTTATCTCACATTTTTTGTTAATAATTACGGATTATTTTCAAATGGTCACAGCATAAGTCACAGAATATATTGCACATGGCTCATGATTTTTTTCATAGTTCCATGTTATTTTCAAATGGCCACAGCACAGGTCACAAAATATTTTTTGCACATGGCTCAGATTTTTGTTGATAATCACAGCATAGGTCGTAAAATATTTTGCACGTGGCTCAGGTCACAGCATAGGTCACATCACACAGCTTAGGTCACAGCTCAGGTCACAGAGACTATACAACACCACATCACCGCAACCACCGTCTTACATGCACTAACCCTACTCCGCCACTACTACCACAACCGGCAACTCACCCCCACCACCATTACTAACGTCACCAACACAGCCTCACCATCGAAGGCAAACCAGAAACCATGACAATCTCCATCACCGACAATATCGCCGCCACCACAACAGAAATTATTAGATCCACAACCACAATATCGCTGCCAACCCAGTCAGCAACACCACCACCATATGTTGCTAAAGCACTACCACAACCAAATACATCATCGCCGCATCCCATGCCCACAATCGTCCATTTCAACAACCACCGACCACCTTCATCTGCAATTCCAATCGCCGGCTGCTAGAATCCACACAGCCGCCACCCTACCAACAAAACCCCCAAACCCACAACAATCACCAAAACTCCGATAAAGCAGTAGATCGAAGAAACTACAACAAAAATATCGTGGCAGCCGCAGTGTGTGAGTGCCGCACAACCACTACCTGCAACCCTAACCACCTATGACCAGAGAAAAAAATGGAGGACGGACCCCGATCTGCAGCGCTTCATGATCTGCGATGGCAGTGATGTCTCTTCTCACCGGTGATGCGCGCGATGGCAGGCGAGGCGGGAGATGGCAGGAGATAGAAACTGCGGGCGTCGCACACGACGGCGACGTCACTGGTGAGAAGACGGAGAGAAGATGAGTGAGAGACGGACGGCGCTGAAGAGTTGGTTTAGAGAGAGATGAGAGACGGACGGCGTTGAGGAGAGAGGGAATGTATTTTAGGTTTGATTTGGAATAGAATTTATTGGGATGAAATTAAAATATAATTTATATAATTATGATTATAATGTATCTATATAAAAAATATCTGATTTTTGAAAGTTAAAACTATAAATCTGATTTTAGAATATGGATCTCCAAAAGTAGGGAAATGAGTAATTTCCACTTCTTTTTAAGTTGTAGCCCAGGTTTATTTCTATTTTTTTTTATTTATTTTTTTGGTTTTTGGTAAAGGCCCAATTATAAGTTATCACCCAACCCAACCCAACCCAAATATCATTACTTAACTCAAATTCTCATTCCAACGATCCAATCTATTTGAAGTATTCTGTCCTTGATTTCAATTCAACCCAAAAAAAATTTGAATTTGCAATTCCCATTTCCCACACTCCACATGTTCGTATTTCTTCTTGCTTTTTAAGTATTTTATTTGTCTATTTTTTCAATTCCCATTTCCCACACTCCAAAGGTTCTATTTTTTTTCTTCTTCTTCTTTTTGTTAGTTGATTGTTTCTTTCATAATTTCATTGTTTGTCTTTAAGAGTTTTTGATGGGCCGATGGCTATGTGATGATTGCAAGGAAAGGATTTAACTTTTGAGTGTTCAATGGCGGGGGCGCGGGGCTGCCAGTTGTGGGCTTGATTTTTCCTCACAATTCTGGAACTTCTGGCGACTACATGACTAGTATGCTTTCATTCTCTATCTCCCTCGTTTATTTTTGCTTCCAACTTTCGAATGTTGTTGACTGTTGTTGATTTTGTGAGAAACATTGAAATATGATCGTTGGGTTACTGGGTAGGAATAGCCGAATAGGAATAGGATTATAGGAATATAGGATATCATACAATATAATTTTGGGCAGGAATAAGAATATAGGATTAGGATACAATATATTTGTGACCATTGTTCAAATGGCAAACCTTTGATGAATTTTTTTAGTACATGTACATTTTATTACATTGGCTTTGTTAAGTGCTGTCAGCCCCCCTTACAAAAAATTTTGGATCCGTCCCTGACAGTTTCCACTTGAAACAGAAGACCTACTACAGATTCTAAAACTATATTAAGAAGGGATATGTAAGCCATTTTGTTTACCATTCCGTACAACAAACAAACCAACCAACTAATCGAACCTAAGAAGGGATCTTATTTGTTGTATAATTTAATTGTGTTAGTTTCTTTGGATTCTTACTTTCACATAAATTCGCTTTAGATTTGAGGTTTGAACAATGTTATTCACTTAATAATTAATTGAAATTTATTTAATTAGATACTCTTTTTTGAACATTTTGATTTAAAAAATTAATATAAGATTGTTGCATGTTGAATAATGCAAAATTAAAATAATTTCTCCGGCGACCTCAAGTGTCTCAAAAAATTTATCGTGACATTTCTTATTAATAACAAAATTTACTAAAGCCATTAGTTCATTGTTCGATATATTCTAACAAATAAATTGTACAATATATTCTGTCTAATTTTCAAACCATATATATGAATTTATGAATATTGCTTGATTCTATCAAATCCAATTGACAAAATATAACCAAAAAAATTGATTAATAAAATAAATGCTCGGAATCTTACATTTTATTTGCCGTTTTATTGTTGAATTTTATAATAACAGATTTAGTTTTGTAAAATTCTTATGAATGAAAAAATTTAAGGCTCTCTTTGATTGGACATATTTTCCCTAGAACTAGGAAAATAAATTCCATTTTCTTGGTTTTGGTTTATTTGATTGCCAAAATTTTCTAGGGAAAACATATTTCCCCCACCCATATTTTCCTCAAATTTGGTGAAAAGCTTTTCCCACCATTCTAGGCTGCTGATTTTTTTTTTTTTTTTTTTTTTTTTTTTTGCAATGAAAACAAATTTCAAGACTAGTTGTAAAAAAAAAAAAAAAATCACTTTAATGGATAATTTTCATTTAAAATAAAGACTAACGAACACTAAATTTTGATGAAAAAAATTATTTTTTTAGTATTTTTTTTTCACTTTTTGGCAATGAAAACAAATTTTATAACCAATCGTGGAAAAAATATCGCTTTAACGGACAATTTCCATGTAAAATAAAGTCAAACGAACACAAAATTTTAAAAAAACATTGGGTGAAAAATTATACTAATTAAACACACTTAATTACAATTTTCAGTAAAACAATTTAGGGTCCGTTTGATACGCTCTATTTTCCATGGAAAATATCTTCCATTTTTCAACTTTTGTAATGTTTGATTGACAAAATTTTTCCGGGAAAATATTTTCCAACTTTTCAAATTTTCCACATTTTTGAGGAAAATAAATTCTTGATGTTTTGGTGAGAAAATATTTTCCAACTTTTCAAATATTTTTTTTTGTTTTTGAAATTGGAAAAAATTCTAGACACAATGGTAAAAAATAATTCACTTTTATCGACAATTTCCATGCAAAACAAAGTCAAACGAATGATATTCGGTATGATTTTTTTTTTCAATTTTTTTTTTGGCAATTGGAATAAATTCTAGACTCAATGGTAGAAAACATTATCACTTTAATGGACAATTTTCATAAAAAACGAAATCAAACGAATATTAAACTTTCAATATTTTCCATGGAAAATTATACCAATCAATCACAATTAATTACAATTCCCAACAAAATAATTTCTAGGAAAATCTTTTCTCTGTAAAATATTTTCTTTCCACTCATTTTCCACATTTTTATCAAACGGACCCTTATAGGAAAATATTTTCCTTGTAAAACATTTTCTTTCCACCATTGCAATCAAACGGACACTATGATTTGTGTAAGCGTTATGCCCTAAGTCTAATTAACTTTGGACATAAACACTTTTAATGTATATAATCGATGCATATTTATGGCAAGATCTATTATTTAATTGAATTAATATTTTAAGTAATTAAATAATAGAATCTGTAGATTCAAGTCTTGGTGATTTGTTAATCACAAGGAGTTGTGATTGTGAGATACAAATTACATATGATTGAATATTAAATCGTCTGTGGTCGTATATAATAACGAGATACAGATATCGTTATTACAAATAGACCATCACGTGTGTCATTTGTTACTTGTGAAGTAAGTAATTAATCTCACAAGCTAAAGTGTGGTGACGCTTGAATGAACGCGTTGATGTTTTGTTATAGAACAAAACATTGGAAACTCGCTGAGAGATTCCACATGGATAACTATCTGAGTGTCGTAGTTAATCTATAATGTTTGGTAGTGGAATTAGTCATTTAACTTGAGGTTATCATAGTGTCTTGTATGAGGACAGTCATACTTTGACGATGTTGGATGTTGCTCTGCCAATGGTTGCTAATATGACATCGTTCGAGTATGTCAATAATTATATGAAGGTTGTGAATGATCAATAGATGATTCGTCACTCTTACATAGTAAGAGATTATGATCTACATTTTGATCTAGTTAAGTTGATAATGAAATTCTTGGCCAATGTGAACTCATAAGTCGAAAAGGAGTTTTCGATTTACATTGACTTAATAGTGGGATAAAAGATATGATCGATTATTGAAATTGACACATATCCGTATCTCGTAATTGATCGGGTCATATTGACGAAAATGTTATAGTTTAACAACAAACAAACAAGTTTGGTTTTGTCACACCACGCGACATTTTCCATCACATGTATAGTCCAACACATTGCTATATGTCAATCTGGGACGATCAATGTGAATTAGTGATAAATTAAAATGGGTGTTTTAATTTATCAACTTTGATTATATCAAAATAATAATTCACATTGTTAAGTATCGTGATTGTGAACCTATAGGTCACACACAAAAGAGAACCATAAGAATGAAATTTACCAATTAATTAATTGACAGTGTTGGATAATTAATTAATTGTAGGCGAATTAATTAATCCAATTAATTATTTGGATTAATTAATTCATGGATCAGATTTAATTAATTTGATTAATTAAATATTAGACCGAATTAAGTTAAAAGATGGTCAAACCCGTTTGGACTTGTATTAATAGGCTATTAGGGTTTGAAAAACTTAAGTGAAATTTTATTATTTTTGCTAGCACAAGAAAGGAAACCCTAGCCACCATTCTTGTTCTCTGTGTGGATCACTATTGACTAGACAATTGAACGGCTTGAATTGCAGATCGTGATCATTTAAGTTCAAGAATCAGCAAATGAGTTTGCAGAATTCATCAAAGGTACAATTCTGAACACGGTTTCTATTTAAACATATAGCATATCATTGTTTTGGAATTGAATGTTGCTTTAATTTCGCTGTATATGATTAAGTAAATTCTCAACAATTTGAAGATCTAATTTCTCAGTCCACCACGTTCCCGATATTTCATTTACAACCCTAACTACCAAAACATATAAAACGCACTACAGCAACACCAACACGTCATATTAGACACAATCATATGTGACAAAAATACAATAGTTACATATTTAAAAATGTTTCCTCCGCTCCTATTATGCTACACCACAAAAGAGGTCACCGTTTCCCACTCATAGATTTGTTGCTTAGTTAAGGGTTGGTTTGAACCTCATTTTTTCTTTTTAAAATAGATTTTATAATTGTATTTTTTTTAAGAATGTGTGATTAGAAAATAGAAAAAAAAAATTGGATTTACATATAAATTTATTTTTATTGAGAAAATGTGTGGTTGAAACGATTAATTAATGGAGAGCTCAAACAATGGCTAATCCCATCATCAATGCATATTCAAATGGTTTTGCTATTGTTTTTTCACCAGCTAGGGACGGAGCTAGAAAATAAGATTTGTTGTGACAAATTACACCAAATTTTAATTGTGGTGACAAAAATTGGGCAAAATATTGAATTTTAAGATTTACTGTGGAGGCAAGTGACCCCACTGTAAATCCGCCACTATCACCAGCCAACGATAAAATATCACTTGAGCATTATGTATACTACGGTGTAAATTCTGATGTACATGTAAAATAATTCGTATTAAGAAGTATATATAGCTACCTTCTCATTGATTGATGTCTCTTTCCTAAAGAGTTGGTGTGAGGACTCAAAATTCTACTAACTCATTCTTTAACGGTAAGAATGACACCAACACCTTATTTTCATAAATAGGAGCAGAATGTCCACTCGGTTTAAAACTCGACCTGAAAACTTATTTATTTCTTATCAAGAGCAATAAGGAAACATTTTTTTTTTAAATCATTCCCTTGAATTTGGATTTGATTTTCCTTAAAACAAGTACGTGTTAAATAAAGCTAGGAAGCGAAATTCTAAACTAAAATTTGAAAACATAAATAATGTTATTCTTTCATTCTACGACTTAATCGAGAGGAAGAGATGACTACATCTTTGATCTTGATGACAAATGGTGTTATTCTTTTGTAGTTTTGTTGCTCGGGGGGATAAATGGTGTTGTTCTTCTGCAGATTGATACGGCCTATGCTTAGCAGCGCAGAGGATGAATAGCCCGTGTTCGACTCTTATTATATAAAAAATCATGTGCCCCGGGGCACATCCGAGATGGCAAAGATAGTGCAAGGCTGAGCTTGCAACCTCAGGGTGGGAAGTTCTAATCACGGAAAGAGCAGCCAAGTGTTGTAATACCCAAATCATGTGGTGGAGCAGCTTGGTGTTGTAATAACTGGTTGTAGGAGGGCTCCCTTGAGGCCAGGAGTATAAAGCTTGCATGGACACTGGCTTGATTGGGCATAACCCGCGATTTACCTCCGCCCAGAGTTGAGGCACCGGTGATGGGCGGTCCAGGAAATAGTCTAGTGTTAGCTGGGATACTCGGGTATCAAAAAAAAAAAAAAATCATTTCAATTGCACATTTTTTTAATAAAATAATATTTTTTTATTTACTTTTTAAAAAATCATTATTATAAATCATGTTTAACAAATGGGTTAAAGCACGCCCAAAGTGTTAATTCTTTTGCATCCTCAGGATCAAGGGTTGAAAATGGGCAAATTGTGAGCAACGCCACGATGATAACATAATAAGATATTTGCCGACAAGTCAAGATTTGTGGTCAGTAAAAGTCCTCTTTCTAAACCGTACACGTGTCATTTTCAACAGATGACTACGATACCACGGATCACTAAGCTCGTCGCTTCTCAAGCTAAATTACCAACTCAGACATACCATTGTACGTGACAGCAGGGAAATGCCAGGACATTTTGGTAATTAAACACGTCACGTGACTGGAACAATCATATCGCCATCTAAGGGGTGGTTTCGCCATTTAACTCGTTCTAATTTTAAGAACATTACACTTGGGGGTTTCCTATTTATTGTCTTGTTAGCAGTTTGGACCACAAGCTGTGAAAAGACAATCGAATCATTTCTTCGTTGTTTGGTATATTTTCAAACTACATAATTTAAAACAAGTTGAAAAAAAAATTCCAAACCCACGGAATTTAGCGCATTTCAAACAAGTTAAAATATAGACAATAGGATTGGGCGATTCGCCAATAGGTTTGGTAAATACTAAATAAGATTATTTTTGTAGATTTGATAATTTTATATTCAGTTAGTAGAATCTCTTAAATTATTTGAAAATTTGATTTTATTTTAAACGTTTTCGAGTATCAATCGTAATTTGGATGGATCTACGTGAACACAAATAATGGAGTCGATTCGATTTACGATTCGACGTTTACGTTCAACTTTAACTCTACTAACAGTAAAAATTTGTCGAAATTTTCATGTGGCGTTGTAAAAATACAATGAATCACTTTAAATTTTTTGACACGAACTCAATGACGTGTGACAAAACCTAGCTTCATTAAATTACACATGCAAACTTTATGATAAATATGGACGGTCTCATTGATGATTGATTGCGAATCTACAATAAATATATGAGGTGCAATTTGCTAAATTTTGAAGCTTTGAGATTAACTTGACACTAGAAATATGAATTAGGACCAGCGTTGCAAATTTTCCTTCTATTTTTACTCGTAAAATATTGAGATGCAGGAATACTGGGTTCGGAAGATTTTGTTGGGGATATTTTGTCAGAGAAAGTCTTAAAACAGAACTTTCATTGTCGGCAAATTGGAGCTGCTGTCGCCGGAAAACTGGTCAGAAAAATTGTATATTCTTTCTTAATCTTGGATATTTAAGGGTTAGCGGAGATAATGCAAGATATGCTTGCGATAGGAGGTGGAGGTGGAGGTGGCGGTGTAGGAGGCGGTGGTAGGTTTTTTGGAGGTGGTGGGGACAGGAGGCCTAGGCCGCAACACCACCCGAACCAAATTTTGAAGTGCCCACGGTGTGATTCGTCGAACACCAAGTTCTGTTACTACAATAATTACAATCTTTCTCAACCGCGCCACTTCTGCAAGAGCTGCCGCAGGTACTGGACTAAAGGCGGCGTCCTCCGCAACGTCCCTGTTGGAGGTGGCTGCCGGAAAGCGAAGCGGTCCAAGTCTAAAATTAATTCTAATTCAGCCACCGATGGTCCCAGTGAAAGGAAATCGAATTCTCATTCGAGTAGTGAGAGTTCCAGCCTCACCGCTGCTACGACGGAGGCCACTCCTACTTCTGCAGTCACCGGCACCGGTGCTTTCGGCGCTAGCGCTGAAGTTGGTTCGTCGCCGCCGGGTGGGTTATCGAACTCCGCTACGAATACAGTGTACAATTTTACTGATACGAGGTACTTTAACGTGAATCCTCAAGATACAAACACAAACCCTAGGTTTCACCATCATCCTCCGGTGAATCAATCAACGGCCGGCCGGATCTTCCCGGAGATGGAGAATTTCACAAGTCTAACGACATCTTCAGAAGACCCGGCTAATATCCTAGGGTTCAACGTGACCGACATTCCGCCGTCGTACGGCCAGCTCCAACAGACCCCCCAGATCAATCCCGACTCGGAAATGGTGGCGCCGGCCTCAGTTAATGTGTTCAAGACTCAGGAAATGACTGGTGGGTATTTGGGTCATCAGATTGAATTCACAGGAGTAGAGCGGAACAGGATGAACAGCGGTAGCCATGCGGCGGCGCTGGGTGGCGGAGATCAAGGGCTCTTTGATCTTACGGCTTCTATTGATCAAGCGTACTGGAGTGAAGCTCAGTGGGCTAATAATTATGACGATCAATCTCTTAATTATCTTCCTTAATCTCACTTTTAGTTTAATTAGCTCTCAAGATAAGATACAAAATCCCATTTTGAGAGGGAAAAAAGTATTTATATGAATGGATGCTTTTTTATGTAAATTTTTAGTATGGTTTTATTGGGTGCTTGTGGTTGGATGTATGAGCAAAGATTTTGAGAGGTTTGTATGTAATGATCTAACTTTCACAAGTATTTCTTTTTCGAGTATTTTTCTCTTCTTTTTAAGTGGCATTTTCTTAATAAAATTGGACAAAATTAATAGAAAGTGAAATTTGCCGATCGCATTTTGAGTTCTGCCTGATCTTTTCCTACTTCGACTTTCGAGTGCAGGATAACCCCAAGAAGTGATCACAATCTTGATGTTGTATAGAATCAAAGAGATGATTTAGTGTGTGTTTTATGTATTCTGAAATAGTAGATTGATAAGAATCTGTAGTTAATAAAGAATGAAAAGTTATTAATGTGATGGAAAATAATAATTTATTGAAATTTATTGCTAACGATAAAATTCAACTATTCGGTAAACGTTTTACTCAGCCTATGTCGTCATAATTTATTCATTTACTTGTATATTGCTGCGTGGGAGTTCAACGCCCATTAATAGGAAGTAATTGAAGTTAATTAGCTAGCACTACTCTAGTTTTTATTTTGTGGAAATATCGTTAGCTATGAGCAATGATATGAGCTCTCATTCATCGCAGTGCTTACTGGCTAGAATCACGAGTTATTTTTCATCGGTTGACTTCAAAAAGGTGAAAACTAAAAATACTTTTTGAAGTCAACGATAGTATTTTTCAAGATTAATAGGAGAAGGATAAATTTATATGTAGATAATGGATTACATAAGTCCACGTGGAAGAAATCGGGCCGTGAATGTATGTGAAGAATGATAGTTGTTGAAACTTTAGAACACCTCGAGGAAACCTCTATGATCGTGAGTGAACAAGAAATTGATCGTACAACGTGGGTTAGCAACTGAAATCCTCTCAACCTTCGTGTCTCTTCGCCTTACACAAAACCCCCATCTTCATGTTGAGTGGGTGTTATTAAAGACAAAAATATAAAATGACGTATTTGACCTTTTTTATTTATCAATTTTCTCCATTTTTCTTGGGATTTAATGGCACATCAGACGACTACTGATGGTAGGGGTATTTTCTGCGATTTCCAATATGTATGTGGTATTCTGCTAGTGATCCTATTTTCTATTTGAATTTCGACCGATTTTCCCTCTCTTTGAGAAATTTGAGTTTGTTTTGGAAGCCAGTTGTACTAATGAAAAGAAAAGGATGGAGATTCTAAAGTTATTCTAGCGAAAAATGCTTCTCAATCGGAGATATGTTTCACTTTCCGAGGGGTCCGACCACAAATTATTTCTATTTGAGGCAACTCTTTTAGAGTGAAAGTTTGGATGTATGTTATATTTTCATTCTCTTTTTTATCGTGAAATAACATTATTTAGTGACATTTTTAGGGGCATTTTACTCCTTTGTGTTAGTTGATATTCCTCATTATTATGTTGAAAGTTATAATTAGGTCCTAAAAAGCTTTTTTTGCTTGAGTAATGCTATTTAGTACCGTGTTAAAACTTCCCAATGTAGGTGGCATTAGATGCGATGTAGAATTAAACGAATCACTTAATTATACATTTCATTAAATCTATCACATGAAGCTACATAAACTGGTGTTGTGGCAACATTGATTCTAAATAGAGTTATTCTTCTGTTTCGTGACACTTCATTGTGCGCGCGTATGGGTTTAGTGCATCGAAGTCCAGATTAATTATGTTGGAATTCATACTGAAGTTCCTATCTATATACGAGGGAACATATGCCTTTAATCATATTGTTGGCCAAGACTTCCAATCATTTTCTAACCAAGTGTTACAGTTTGGGGTAATGCTATCCTTATAGAGTGGGGCTTTTGGACCAACCTCATGTGAGGTTCGGTGAGAGATCTGTGAACCGACCCTCTGTACATTTGGCTTAACTCACAGTTTTAAGGATTTTATTGCGTAGGTAAGGCTTGGTAATGGAGGTATATTACACTTAATTGGGGCCTCGACATACGAAATAAAAATATTTCAAAGACACGTGTGCATGAAGTGGGCCCCTTTTTAGGCCGATGTGGAATTTATGTGGACCATAATTATTTCAATATATATAACACCGTCAATTGTAGTTTTTTATTCATTACAACTGTGTGTTTGTTGAAGACTAATTTAAATAATTTAGCCCATGTTTGGTACATATTAAAATTTTCATTCTCATTCTTCTATCCATTTTCAATCACACATTTTTCAATAAAATAATATTTTTCATCACATCAATAAATTTTCCTTCTTTTTCAATCATACATTCTCCATTAATCTACTATTTTAAAATACATTCTTCCAAAATAATGTGGCTCGAACATACTCTTAAAGTCTAATATCTTCTACAATTTGAACATTTTATAAAGTAGTTAAAAATGGTGTTAAACTAATTATGATCTTGATATCAATTTCTGTTGTGAAATTTTCATGAAACTAGTGTTGGACGTGCGTTGCACGACTCGATGTCAAGTGTATGTATTGGTAATGGTTATGGTGGATGAATTGAACTGTAAGAAATATCGTTTCTATTTGAATTGATAATCATTTTTGCGATTCGAACAATCTATAATGTGAGAAATTGAAAACAAAATAGAAATTAGGTTTAGAAATTAGTTGTAAATGAATGCATGTTGAAAATAGGCTGTAAAAAATTGCGAGCTAAATTTTATTTTTGCATATAAAAGGAGACAGTTCATCAGTTAAAAATTGACAGAAAAACTGCTTATATTTGAATCGATAATAAATTTCGCGATTTGAATAATGTATAACGTGAGAAATTTAAAACAACATAGAAATTAGGTCTGGAGATTAGACCTAAACGATTGTACTCTACCTAATAATAGTTCAGTACAAACCTCAATGCTGGAGCAAGTCTTTTGCTTCTTCCCTTTTGGAACTACAATAATACTATAAACAAAAAAAAAAAAATTGTATCCTCTAAATCAGATATTAACAGGAGTTAAAGAAGTATAAAAGCAAATGCTCGACATTATATTTACGATCTTCATCTAGCTATTTTCGACTATTGAACTGTGTCCATGAGGAGATAATCCTTAGAGGCACTTGAGAAAGGAAAAAAATAAATTGTATGAAATAAACAGGAATCTTTAATTTCATTGCAAAAGTGAGTATTCGTCGAAGTGATGATGATCTAGTTTCCCCTTGTTTTTTTAAATGTAGGATATGTAATATAATAAGGAAAAAAAAAGGGCAAGCGAACAGGTTAGGAATAGTAAATGGGGGGATATATTGAAGTGTTAGCGACATGGTTTTGCTCCATCTCTAACGGTGTGCAAAACGGTCAACGGTCGCAAAGGAGATTAGAAAGTCATTCGTGCGCTTCTTTAACAATGAAAGGGGAAAAAGAGCTAAACTTTGATCTTCGCTATGCAAATCCCAGCAACAATTCTTCACCTTAATCCTTGAGTCTTGCAATACTTCCTGGTTCGAATGGATGTCTCCTGCCTGCAAAGTCCAAAATATATTCAATGGTTCCGTATTAACTGCGTCCAAAAGTCCCTTCCACGTATGCCATCTGATCCCTATTATACCCTCCTCCTAGGTTTCCTTCGTGTCCCCAAAAAAAAGTGCCAAAATAAAAAATAAAAGAAATCTTCCATCATATTCGAGTTACCATGCGGTCGCATGGTACATTGATTTTCCTTGCTGCTTCTATCCTGAAGGCAGCTACGGTAGCATGGTTTTGAACCTTGAGATTGTAAATGTTTTAGTTATGTTGATATTTTAAGATGGAATTCGAGCCTCAATAATTATTTATGCGTTGGATTCCATTAAAAATAGATATTGGGGAAAATGTATTTTAAAAGAGTAATAGTAAGTGATATCACTCATAATATTAAATTACAAGTTCAATTAAATGAATCGTATAATTTTATTTCTAATCGAACATATGTCACATAGATTGGTGTTAGATAACATTATTTATTTTAAAATAGTAATTTTGTTAGAATGTGTGATTAAAAAAAGGTAAATGTTTTTAATTTACGTGTAATATTATTTTGTTGGAGAATGTGCAGTTAAAAATAAGAAACAGAAAATTGCATTATTTTGCAAAATGGAGCCCAAACATAGGCCAAATTTACTTGCAACGGCGACAGACTGCGGTAGACATGAAATATGGCATTTTTAATATTATCGCGAAGAACTCACTGCTTAGTTTCCCCCATCTGTAACGGTTTGGGAAATGGCGAATCGCAACAACAGTTAGTACTCGTTGAAATAAAACGTTCAAAGATATATGAATGATTTTTCTTATTTCTGTCTCAATTTTCGAGGTCATTACGGGATGTGAAATGAAGTGTGATATATATCATTTTTAATATTATCTCGAAGTACTCACTGGCTAGTTTCCCCCATCTCTAACAACGTACGAAATGGTGAACTGCAACAAAAGTTAGCACTCGTCGAAATAAAACGTTGAAAGATATATAAATGATTTTTCTTATTTTTGTCTCATTTTTCGAGGTCGTTACGGGATATCAAACGAAGTCGAAATATTTGATTTTTAATATTATATCGAAATTCTTATCTGACGGCGAGGGAAATGGTCAATTGTAACAAAAGTTAGTAGTTGTTGGAGTAAGACGTTCGAAGATATATAAACGATTTTTCTTATTTATGTCTTAATTTTCGAGGTCATAGCGTGATATTAAACGAAGTCGAAATATTATATTTTTAACACTGTATCAAAGTTCTCACGGCGTAATTTCCCCCATCTCTAATGGCATGCGAAATGGCAAACTGTAGCAAAAGTTAGTACTCGTCGAAATATTATGTTTAAGTGCTCAATGCCTAGTTTCCCTGATCTGTAACGGCGTATGAAATGGAGAACCATAACAAAAGTTAGTACTTGTCGAAATAGGATGTTGAAAGATATATATATGATATTTGTTATTTATGTCTAAATTTTCGAGGTTATTACGTGATATCAAACGAAGTTTAAATATTGCATTTTTAATATTATATCGTAGTTTTCATGGCTCAGTTTCCCTCATCTCTAACAGCTAGTGAAATGGTCAAACGTAGCAAAAGCTAGTACTCGTCGAAAGAGGACGTTCCAAAAAAAATGGGGAGCAGTGAATTGGGTTTGTTTGAAAATTTTAGGATATAGGATAGAAAATATTATATCGAAGTGGTCATGACCTAGTTTCCCCCATCTTTAATGGCATGCGAAATGGCGAACCATAATAAAATTTAGTGCCTGTTGAAATAGGACGTTCAAAGATATATAAATGATTTTTTTTATTTCTGTCTCAATTCTTGAGGTTATCATGGGATGTGAAATGAAGTTGAAATATTGAATTTTTAATATTATATCGAAGTGCTCACGACCTAGTTTCCCCCATCCGTAACGGCGCGCGAAATGGTGAATCGTAACAAAAGTTAGTGCCTGTCGAAATAAAACGTTCAAGGGTATATAAATGATTTTACTTATTTTTGCCTCAATTTTGGAGGTCAATATGGGATGTGAAATGAAGTGCGAAATATAGCATTTTTAATACTATTTCAAAGTACTCATTGCGTAGTTTCCCCATCTATAACGGCGTGTAAAATAGTGAGCCGCAATAAAAGTGAGTACTTGTCGAAATAAGACGTTCAAAGATATATATGTGATTTTTGTTATTTTTGTCTCAATTTTTGAGGTTATTAAGGGATATCAAACGAAGTGTCAAATATTGTATTTTTAATATTATATTGAAGTGTTCATGAGTTAGGTTCCCCCATTTGTAACAGCGTGCAAAATGGTTAACTGTCGCAAAAGTTAGTACCTGTCGAACGAAGAATTTTTTTTTTAAATATATGATATGTAATATAATGGGGGAAAAAAAAAGGGCAAGTGAACAGGTTAGGAATAGTAAATGCGGGGTTAGTACTTGTCGAAATAAGACGTTCAAATATATATAAATGATTTTTCCTATTTTTGTTTCTGCTTTTGAGGTCATTATGGGATGTTAAACGAAGTGCAAAATATTGAATTTTGAATATTATCTCGAAGTACTCATTGCCTAGTTTATTCTATCTCTAATGGTGTGCGAAATGGCGAACCACAACAAAAGTTAGCATTTGTCGAAATAAAACGTCCAAATATATATAAATGATATTTCTTATTTTTGTCGTAATTTTCGAGGTTATAACGGGATATCAAATGAAGTGCGAAATAATGTATTTTTAATAGTATTTCATAGTACTCATTGTGTAGTTTCCCCATGTTCAATGATGTACAAAATGCCGAACCCCAATAAAAGTTAGTATCCGTCGAAATAAGAAGTTTAAAGATATATAAATGATTTTTCTTATTTTTGTCTCAATTTTCGAGGTTATTAAAGGATATCAAACGAAGTTTAAATATTGTATTTATAATATTACATCGAAGTGTTGATGACTTAGTTTCCCCCATTTGTAACGGCGTGCAAAACGGTCAACCGTTGCAAAAGTTAGCGCTCGTCGAACTAAGAATTTTTATTATTTTGGAATATAGGATATGTGATAAAAAAAAAAAAAAAAAAAAAATTTAAGTTTCCTTTTGTAAGGACTATAGCCGAAACTTCTCTTTTTTTACAAGCACGAAAGACCTAATATCCTTTAATATAGGCTTTAATGAGTCCAATAATCAATAACACTTCTTTTCTTTCAATTATTGGAATTGAAAAAATACCAACTTAAATAAGAAACGGGGTGGTACTTATAGCTGGATTTAGAACTGGTTTGGGTGCTGGTTTTCGTTGAGTAGTATCTGGTTAAAATGAAGGAAGAAAGCTGTATACAACAAGATCAATTCAACGATTTGACATCCTCAAACAATTGAAACATAGAAACATAATTGGATTATTAGTTAATACCAAATATAAATGTGTATTAGATACTTTATATTTGAGATAGTAAAGAAAACAGACAGCAATAAACAAGAAGAAAATAGCCTAAATCGACAAATATAATATCTGGTAATTTCAGAAGGGAGTGAAAAGAAAGTACATTTGAATGGATAGGATGTCAAAGGGAATAAATTCTCCTATTATAGAAAGTACAGATGATGTCAAGTACAACTTTTTCTGAGGGATCTGTTGTGAAATGGTCTTCAATCGGCATGGATTGTTTGAAGCATCGCTGTAGTTTTTTCCAAGAAGTGTACCAAAAAGTGCAAGGCGGAAAGAAACAAATGCACAGATTATGAAGACAGTCTCCATCGTGCCAAAGGGAATGGCTGCTAGAGATCCACCTTTGCTGGACAATTTAATATAACCCATGAAATTAGTAATCTGAATCGAATAGTAAGAATATAAGGTCAACGAAGGCGATGCCTAAATATTTTAAAGTTTGGTAATAAAAAAATATTTGATAGTGTTGCAAAGTAGCACTGGTAAAAGTTGAAGTGAAAAGTATATTGAAAAAAGTCCATGTATACTCTGGAAAAGGGATTTGGGAATGGAGGGATGAAAGGAGTACAGCATTTCAAATAAACTACAAAGGACTAAGATTACTAATCATAAATTACAAGTAAAATGAAATTAAGTTGTATTTGGTATACATTCTTGTGAGTATACTTTGCATAATCATTTTGCAGAGTTAGTATCAATATCACTGCTTAAGTTCCATATTTACGGTTTGCTGATTCGAATTCCATAAAATGTAACAAGCGATGATCAATTTAGGGGGAATAACAAATATACACATTGTTGTGCCTCTAATTCATTTCAAACTCTAACCTTTTATATACAACTATATATACTTACAGATTAAGAAATTGCATTAAGCAAAGGTGTTACATATGTATTGAGTTGGTTAATGAAGCTGGAGAAATAATTGTGCTTGAAATAGTTGGGCAGGAAATATTGAGCAAACTTCTGTTGATGCTATACAACAAAACTATGGCTTATATGGCTGTAAGAAAGAACAGATTTCGTCATAGGATCGTTCACTATTTCATACATCTTAACCAGAAAAGGAGTTGACGCATTAGAACCACCATAATTTTATATTATTGGCCATTATATTTCATACTTGAAACTCTTAAGTAAGTTTTAGTTAGATTCAGGGATTTGAGGTCTAAGGCATTAGGAAGATGACACATATTTAACTTGAAATTTTACTCATTCATAGAAGCAGATAGCACTTAAATATTTAAATTCTTATGTAAGGGATAAAAACATAAAGCGTCAGTATAGGCCAAACCTGGGTCCTTGAGTCTCTCTGAATGGAATTACAATGGCATTAAAATCTTTTTGGAACCCCTACAAATGCCTGGACAAAATCTTAACAGTTAATAATGTCTTAATACATTTTTCAAACTTGACAAGATAGAAAGAGATTTTTCAGAAGGGAAAGAAGATTTTAGTGTGATTGAGCGAAATTAAAATCAAGCATGATTTATGTCATTGTTTTTGTCATCCTAAAAGTGAGTTTTTATATTTGTTCAGGATTATGGAGAATAGTTGTTTTATTAACTCACTGACAATATGATATCAATATCATGATTATGAATTCATAGATACATATATACTTCATCATGACTTAAAGAAAAGAGCGAAAAGGTAAAAATAGGTGTAAATGAATTTTCCAATGAAACGGAGTTAGAATGAGTACAAATATTGTGACATAAATAAGAAAAGATTTATAATTTCGTAATGTTAGAAAAAACATAAAATTATAATAGATAAAAAGAAAATAACATAAGAAAAAAATTTGGGTAAGAGAATAATTTACCATCATTGAGTTGACTGGTATTATCTTTTGGTTTGGCTTTTGCACACAGATGGATTTTGCTATGGTGTGGGTTTTTGTTTGGATGTATTTGTTTTCTGAGAGAAAAATATAATACATTATGATGATTGAGAGTGTAAGAAATACTTATTAAAACAAATATCTGTTGCAAGTTTCCGTCTGTATATGGTTATCCTCTCTGTGTCAACCGTCTCTAATGGATGGTTTAAAATGAAACATTCTATGAATTTGAGTATGAATAATATGCAATTTGGTCTGCAAAAAAGAAAGGAAATATATTTTGTTATATTGAAATAGTATTACAAATGTGAAATGAAATGAATGAAAAGAATTATGAATAGTATTTGAGTATTTACCCATTGTTGGCACAGGATAGATAAGGTATGATGTCAAATCTGAGGTTTGTTGGTCCACGGATGCTAAGATCCCGTCGAGCAGAGAGAAATGTTGGAGTAGTTAACAATGCATCAACATAAGTATATACTATATGGGCATCTGCTAACATCTCATGGTCTGTATGGTCATTGTTGCTACAATCATAGATTTGGAATTTCCATTCGTGTAAATTAACAACATAGAGGTACCAAGTATTAGTCGAGTGGGAAAATGGAATCAATATATAGTTGCACTCTGCCCACGGACGACCAGCAGTTGGGAGGTTGCCATTTAGATATTCATTGAAGCGAGTCAAGGTTAAAGGTTCATTACGCTGTGGATTTACTGCCCATATACGATGACGAACGCATTCTGCTGCAAATTCAAAGTCCATGATTGCATATTCTTTAGAGACGGGGGTGGAACTGTCGTTGATTAATTGCCTGAGTAATTTTAGTTCCATATCGACAATCTAATACAATAAATAAATGTAGGTTAGATACATTTAGTACGAAAAAAAATACATTAAATTTTGTTTGACTAACCGCAATACTGATATCCTTTGTCTGATCCATCAAATTTCTTAATGTTTCTCTTGTATACATGTTAGTGTTTCCAACTTCCCAAATTGCACTGCATAAATTTAATTTGAAAGAGGATGGAATAAATTTAGTATAAAGCATAGGAATAATGTTCATATAGCAAAAATTATTTTCTTACTCGGATGTATGACGTGGTATCCAATCTCTGAGTATTCTATAGTTGTCCATATGATAGTCCTCCAAGGGATAGCGAGGAGGTTCTGTGGTTTTCTGCTTGCCTTTTCTTGGATTTCTTCTAGTGGCAGGAGGTAGATTTTGAAGTTGAAAGGGTTGTTGAGATGTTGTGGTATGTTCTGGCTGTACAGTATGCGGTGGAATTTTTTGGATTGGAATATTTTCATGGAAAGAAGAGGTGTTTGATTGCGACTGAGATAGCTTACTAAGAATATTGGTATTTTCTTCCCTAATAAAAGATTGAATTGATGTAAAACCAGCATCGAAATACTGCTCTATGTGAGTTTGCATTGTTTGGTAGTGTTCTTGTTGTGAATGTGTTTGTTGTTGGGAAAGGTGTTCATACTTGTCTTCATGCCACTTTTGATGCTGTTGAAAGAGTTCTTTTTGATTTTGTATGATTGCTTCATAGTGATTGTTTTGTCTATTGTATATATCTGATACTATATCTTGTTTGTATGTATTCATCAGTTGTTCCATTTCTTCTCTAGTTATATAGTTAGCAGAAGAACTTGGA
>CM032637.1:11855054-11964592 GCA_019097785.1 Fraxinus excelsior | reverse complement strand
GCGATCTGCAGCGGCGATTGTCGCCGCTGCAAATTGCAGCGACTCGCTGCAGTCGACAGCAGCGTTCACGCTGCAGTCAACAGCAGCGCGAACGCTGCTGTAAGCGGCGGATGCCGCCGCTGTATGACAGCGGCGACAATCCGCCGCAGTGAGTCATTGCGGCGCCATCACCGGCGCCGCTAATAATTTTAAAAAAAAAAAAAAAAAAATTAGGGTGAAATTCTAGGGTTTTACAGAAAACGGGTGGAGGCGGGGGCTTCTATTGCAATTTGTGAAATTTCAGGCCCCCGCCTGCAATTATGAGAAAAGGGTCAGTTTGCAATTTTTAAGTAAAGGGCCTGTCATGCAATTTTCGAAATTGAAGGGCTGCCTTTTAATTTTAAACTTGGGTCAGAATTGCAAATTTCAAAAGAGTTTTGAATTTAAATATTAAAATGGTTTTAAATTTGATTTTAAAATGGGTTTGACCTAAAATCTCAATTTTGACTCGTTTAAAATTTTATTTTAAATTGACAACGTTTTATATTCTCATTAAAATCGGATTTTAACTTAAATATTAAACATTGACCCTAAATTGAATTTTATTTTATTTAGGAGCTTTATCCTAAATTAAAATGTTAATTCAATTTGAATTAGAGTTGGACTCTAATTTAGTATTTGATTAAAATTTGATTTTAATTAAATTATCACCATAATACTTTCTTGAAATTAGAGTTGGACTCTAATTTGACATTTTTAATTGAAATTTGATTTTAATTAAATTGTCTCGCCCTAAAACTTTTCTTAGAATTAGAGTTAGACTCTAATTTTGTGTTTAATTAAATTTTGATTTTAATTAAATAAGTTCGCCCTAATATCTTGGAATTGGGTTCTGACTCCAATTTTATATTTAATTAAAATTTGATTTTAAATTAAATTTAACCGCCTTAAGTTTTGAAATTAGAGTTAGACTCTTATTTTGATATTTAATTAGAATTCGATTTTAATTAAATTATGTTATTTTAAAACTTGGAAATTAGAGTTGAACTCTAATTTGATATTTAATTAAAATTTGATTTTAATTAAATTGTTCCGCCCTATAATAGTGGAATTAGAATGAGATTCTAATTTGATATATAAAATTAAAATTTGATTTTAATTAAATATACCCACTAATTAAATTAATTGATTAATTTGATTAATTGATTATTTAATTGTTCCGATCCATTTGTCTAAATTAGTTTAGACGACTTTATTGCTAGAAACTTGAAACTTGAAACATGTTTGCATATAATATTAGATATTATATAGGAATGCATTTATATGATGAATGTTTTATTAGTGGATGATTATGGACTCGACCATGTGGATGTGTTGAATGGTTGTTTTATTCTTGTTGTTATTATGGGCCTGCGAGCTCTAATTTATTTTGGACCTGCGAGTCCGTTATTTATGGCCTACGCGTCCAATATTGTTTAGGCCTGCGTGCCAACTAGTATAGGATACAAGTTGCAGCTGGACTAATTGTAGATACAAGAAGAGGAGGAGACCATAGAGATGGAGCATTGTATGAATAAATGTTATACCCCCCAGGAGCTGACCAACTAGTCTTCCTTATGGCTCGGGAAGACTAGATAGTATAAGTCCATAATCGTCCACACTATTATATGTATGTTTATTTGCATGTTAGATGTATAATAAAATATATATAATTATTACGATGAGACCTTTGCATGCAAAAACCCCTCGTTGAAAATATTGAGTCATTTTATTATTTGCCTTCCATCATTATAGTGAAAAACTAGAATCCTAAATCGATCTCAGCTTGTTGAGTACACTCAAGGCTGGTCTATTATGGATGTGTTTGGCACTATGAAATATTAGATATTTCTGAATGATGGGTTTGACTTAACTAAAATTTATCTTTTGTTGAGTACACTCAAGGAGATGAATTTTAGAGGCATGTTAAAATATTAAGTCATATTTATATTAGCCTTCCATCATTATAGTGAAAAAACGAGAGTCTGAAATCGATCTCAGCTTGTTGAGTACACTCAAGGCTGGTCTATTAGGGATATGTTTGACACTATGAAATATTAGATATTTCTGAATGATGGGTTAGACTTAACTAAAATTTATCTTTTGTTGAGTACACTCAAGGAGATGAATTTTGGAGGCATGTTAAGCTAACACATAAGATGTGTGAAGACAAAGAGTTGTCGTTTAATGATCTGGGAGTTGTATGGAGATACAATTGATAATAGTATCTACCTAAATGTTTTATTAAGGCTTGTTGAGTACACTCAAGGTTTTGATATAACAAATGGGATCCCAGCCCACTGAGAATCAAGTATGGATTCCATAAATTTATGTGAGAGGGTCATAAATTTAAGTTAAACAGCGGGAGCAAAATTAATTTAATAAAAGACCATATTAAATTAATTGATGCATTTTATATATTATTCTTTTACTTTTCGTCGTTTACATTTATTGAATCCTGAGTAACCTTATGTATTTGAGCGGCATACTGTATGCCAACAACCAAACCAAATTTTCTTGATTGGCACCGCAATCTGAGAATTGTTCTCATGCATGATAATTGATTATGTTCTTGAGTAGCCCTTTCCAGAGACACTCGTTGATGACTCGATAAAGGAAGAGGTGGCTGCTATAATAAACACATTGATGACGATAGTACTGCAACATATGTGATGTTTGCGACTATGTCACCTGAGTTACAAAAACAACATAAGAGTATAGATGCTAACACATGATTTTCATTTCAAAGTGTTGAATGATAAATAAACACGTGTGGAAAGATATGAGATTTCCTAGCAACTATACCAGTGTATAATGGCAAAAGAGTCTCCGGCCAGTTCTGATGTGCTGAAGACGTTGACTACTTTGAGAAGTTGTCTCAATTGAGTTCAATCATGAACAATGAACTAAGTATGACTTGGTTTTACAATCTTTGCCAGTAGGTTATTCATGACTAATTATGAATTTAACATGGATAAATTCGAGTGCACACTTATTGAGTTGTTGAACATGCTTAAGATTGTTAAGCCCAATATCTATGTTTGTAGTGGGCAAATCTTAGTCATAGATTCCTGTAAGGAAGTCTAAAGGATGTTTTAAGAAAACATCTAAGATGACTAAAACAATTAAAGCAAATAAGGACAATACCAAATCTAATGACCATTATTATCATTTTGGAATGATAGGTCATTCGAAAGAAAATTGCAAGGCTTATATCTATTTCATTAGTTTCATAGGTATTGGATACTAGATATGGATCTCATATTTGTATAAATATGCAGAAACTAAACAGAAGTAGATCACTGCAAAAAGGGAGAAGTTGACCTGTACGTTGAAAATGAGCAAAAGTTGCTGCATTGCCTATATGAGCTACTTCTTACTTTTGCCTTTAGGCTTAATATTAGAATTAGAGAAATATTGTTTTGTTCTTGCCATTACCAAGAGCATTAAATAAATTTCATGTTTGGACATGAATTATTTTAATGTTAAGGACAATTGAGCATTAAATAAATTTCATGTTTGGACATGAATTATTTTAATGTTAAGGACAATTGTTGTTCATTTTATCTTGATAAGATCTTAATGGTTATGGTAAATTACAAAATGACATTTATATTCTAAATATTGAGTATTCTATAATGAGTATAGATACTTAAGGCATGAAAATGATAATCTGAATAACACCTATATCTGGCATTGCAGATTTGGTCATATAAATGAAAATGCAATTCCAAACTTACATGGAGATGTACACTTGGGTCAAATTATTTGGAATCATTTGACAAATGCAAAATATGTCTGTTAGGCATAATGACCATATCTCCTTTTACTTGAAAAAGGAGAAAGATCTGCATAATTACTGAGTCTAATACATAATGATGTATGTGGACACATATCAATCAATGCTAGATAAAGTTTCTCTTATCTCATCGCATTTACTAGACGGCTATTTCAGAAATGGTCATGTATATTTGATGAAATTCAAGTATGAAACTTTTGAAATGTTCAAGGGATTCAAACTAGAAATTGAGAAACAAATAGGTAAATAAATTCTCACACTAAGATTTGATCGATGTGGAGAATATCTAAAATGTAGAATTTCAGATTATCTAAAAGAGAATATGATTCTCTAGCAGTGAATTCCTCTACATGCATTGCAACGTAATTGTGTATTTGCAATGAGGAATCATGTACTATTAAATATAGTGCAATAAGGACAAGCCATGCAAATACTTCAAAATCGTTTTGAGATCATGCACTGATTGCCACGTACCACGCACTAATCGTGTCTCATCTAAATCGGTTAACAAAACTCCATACGAGTTATGGAAAGATAGAATGCCCCACTTTTCTCATATGAAAGATTGGGGCTGTGACGCTTATGTGAAGCGCACTGAATCGGATAAGTTTGAAACTAAATTCGATAAACATATATTTGTGGGATATTCAAAAGACAATTGGATATCAATTCTATAATCTCATTGAGAAGAAGGAGTTCATCTCAAGACATGTCATACTCCTAGAGAAAATGTTTGTTCTAGGAGAGGACAGTGGGAGTAGAGTAATTCTTGAAAGAGTTCAAGGATTTACAGATATAGTTAACCAAGTAGATAACCTGAGTTTGATCCCAAAGTGTTGAAGGACATACTTTTGATCAGGAAGTGGAGACTCCTGAGGACACGACAGCTCCATGTAAATCGTGTAGGATCATTCGACCTTCTGGAAGGTAAGAATCCATGATTATTAATCTAGCATTACTAATCAAGGATGATGAACCTACTAATTATGCATAAGCAAAGTCAAGTGTTGACTCACGACATCACATAAGGCTATGATATCCGATATGAACTTAATGTTGCCAAGGTTTGGACCTTGGTCAACCCGCCTAATGGATTAGAACTCATAGGTTGTAAATGAGTTTACAGAAAAAGTTCAATATGGATTAAAATAAGCCTTTTGGAGCTGAAATATTTGATTTGATATAAAAGTCAAAATGTTTGATTTTATCAAAAATGAATTGTGCGTTTAAAAAAAGATAGTGGGAGCATTGTCGCGTTCCTAATATTATATATATGAGACATATTAATAGGAGACGACGTCTTTATATTTCAATTGTTGAAATTATGGTTGTTAAATGATTTCTTCATAATAGATATGTGAGAAATAGTTTGATCTATAGAGATAGATCTATAAGATTGCTTAACTCATCCAGATCTATATAGATAAAATCTTAAGAAGATTTTATATGGAGAAAATGAATTGGGAGTTCATGGATACATTGATGCTAACTTCTAGTCAAACTAGAATGATAGCATATTTCAATTAGGATATTGGTTTACTCTTAAGCGATATGTTGGAAAGGTTCCAAATCGAAAATCATCGTTGATTCAATAATAGAAGCCTTATACATCACTGCTTTAGAAAGCAACAAAAGTTGTTGTCTGGGTCAAAGTGTTCATTAATGAACTTGGAGTAGTTCCTAACATTGTTGATCACATGCTTCTGTATTGTGATAATAGTGGAGCCATCGTGCAAACGGGGAACTAAGGTCTCATCACTGATCCAAACATGTGTTAAGGCAGTATTATCTCATTGGAAAGATAATACAATGAAATGACGTAAAGAAAGAACGAATTCCCACGAATTATTAAATTGTGGATCCATTGACAAAGAGTTGTCGCAGTATAAACATGATTGTCATGTAGACTCTTATGGTATAAGATATATAAGGGATTGGATCTAGTGCAAGTGGGAGTTTGTAAGTGTTATGCCCTAAGTCCAATCAACTTTGGACATAAGCACTTTTAATGTATATATAACCGATGCATATTTATGACAATATCTATTATTTAATTCAATTAATATTCTAATTAATTAAATTAATAGAATCCGTAGATTTTCAAGTCTAGATGATTTTTGTAAATCACAAAGAGTTGTGATTGTGAGATACAAATTACATATGGACTGAATCTAAATCGTCCTGGACGTATGTAATAACGAGATACTGATATCGTTATTAATGGTCTCTAGACCATCACGTGTGCATTTCTTACTTGTGAAGTAAGTTATTGATCTTACAAGCTTAAGTGTATGGCGACACTTGAATGAATCACGTGACAATGTTTTTGTTCATAAAACAAACATTGGAGGAACCCACTGAGAGGATTCCACATGGATCTCACACTATCTGAGTGTCCAGTGTCTAATTCTCTAACTGTTCGGTAGTGGAATTGTCCTTGACTATGGGTCATCGTAGTGACCCTATACTGAGGACGGTCATCTTACTGTCTTGATGTCGGATGTTGCTCTGTCAAGGGTCGCTAAATAACACATCGTTCGGGTATGTCAAGAATCATATGAAGGTTGTGAATGATCAATAGAAGACTCGTCGCTCTTAGATAGTAAGAGATTATGAACTACATTTCATCCATTTAAGTTGATAATGAAATCTTTAGCCAAGGTGAACTCATAAGTCGAAAAAACGTTTTCGACTTACATTGACTTAACAGTAGGATAAAAGATATGATCGATAATTGAGATTGACACACGTCCATATCTCGTAATTGATCGGATCATATTGACGAAGGATTATAGTTTCACGGTAAACGAACAAGTTTGGTTTTGTCATGCCACGTGACATTTCCCATCACATGTATTGCCCTGACACATTGCTAGATGTCAATCTGGGACGACGAATGTGAATTGATGATAAATTAAAATGGTATTGTTAATATATCATTTTTGATTAGATCAAAATAATAAATTATCAATCGGTCGTTAGACAATCGTGAACGTATGGAAACCGAATGGGTCACACACAAAGAGAATCAAAAGAAGAATGAGATTTAACCGAAGTTAATTACTTTATTGACAAAGTGTTGGATAATTAATTATATTGAGTTTGCTTATTAATAACCCCCACCCCCGAATTAATTAATTGGATTAATTAATTCATGGAAGACTACGACCCCCCGATTTAAAATATATAATTGATTATATCTCTAAAATTTTTGGACCTCCCGGTTAGAGTTAAGAGATATGGGTACAGTAAGAGAGCCCCGTTTGGACTCATATTAATTAAAGACCTGTTTATGAGGTTTGAAAAAAACCTTGAAGGAATTTATTTCAGTTCTTATCTTCTTGCTAGCACGAGAAAAGAAAACCCTAGCCGTCATTCTTATTCTCTGTGTGGATCACCATTGGATGCTGGACAATTGGACAGCTTGGATTGTAGATCGTGATCATTGGAGTTCATGAATCAGCAAAAGAGTTTGCAGAATTCAACAAGGTATTATTTCTATCACAGTTTCTATCTAAACATAAAGCAGATCCTTGTTTGGGAATCGAAATTGCTTTACTTCCGCTGCGCATGATTAAGTAGGTTCCCAACAAGACATGCGTCCTATATATTCCCAATCCCTATTTTTGTTGTAATTTGGGAGCCTCCGAGTTGCTCTTGCTCAGATTTTGGGGCTCTGCTCGGTGAGTCTCCCAAGTAAGAAAGGGGAGGCTGGGGAAGTTGAGGCATGTTTCGATAAAAAGTAAAAAATAGACACTTCTCAGATTAATTACTATATCAAGACAACTTCCATATTTAAAATATCACATTAACCTTTAGGGATGGTAATGAGACAGGTATGTGGTGGGTCGATCATTATGGTTCCCGTCCTCTTCGTGTATTTTTATTATCTTGCCCCACCTTAATACTCAATTAAAACGAGAAGGGGTGAGCACTCCAACGTCAAAGGTAGTCTACCTTTGACAAGGGAGATACCATAAATTTGCTATTTTTTTATTTTTTATTTTTGTTTCAAAATTTGAATTTGAAATTCAAATGTAGTTGAAACGGATACTTTTTTTTTTTTTTTTTTTGCTATAAATATGCGAAATTTTTTTACCTCTTAATATCAATTTACTTTAATCAATATCCAATTCTTTTACTCTAATTAGCTATTAATTGAGATGATTTATTAGAATCTATTATTATCGAGAGAGATAATAAGTTTTTAACTAAAAATAATAAACACTGTAAAATTCGATAGGGGACAGACATATGTCTCTATGCTTTACCTGATTTTCATAGGTGTTCTAAATCGTTTAATGCATTTATCACGTTCGCATATAACTATCGAGATATATTTTCAATTAAATTATTGACCAAGAAGAATGATTACAAATTGTCACTTTAATTCGTTGTACTAAAAATGGATTAACAAGGGGATTCGACATCTTAGCAATACTTCCACATATTTAAAATCAAATCAATTAAATTGCTTTCTAATTTAATATAATTTATATAATAGTGTAGAAAACTCTAAAAATATGTGCTATTCGATTAAGGTTGCAATTAATTTGAGCTCGATTGAATACTTAGTTCTCGTGGGTTCGACACTCTACACACTACTATATTACTTGTTCACGATTACATTCATTTGCGGGAAATCAAATGATCAAATAGATAAGAGCATGACATTTTTACATGTTAGTTGAGGGTGTTATGGCCCATTTGACTTATGAGGAGGAGAATTTGGGGGTGTGAAATTAGGGATGACAAAGGTTCGGGGTCGGTTTGGCCAAAATCATAACCGCACCACCAAATTTTTGGTCATACCATAACCGCACCATAACCACGAAAGTCGGTTTGGTTCGGCTCGGTTCTGTTAATAACCACGAAAATAAATTATTTTTTATAAGTCTAAACTTCAATCGTCAAATTGAAAAAAAAAATATTATGAAGAAAAGTCAATAAAAACAAAAACACAATACTAAGCTAATTTAGCAAACAATATCCCAACTTCCAAATGCAAAATTCGAATTTAACAAACAATATTATCAACATAGGTCAAGACTCTTACTAGCATATGTCAATCTTCATTCTTCCCACAACTCTTTATCATGAATATCGGTTCAAAGCCAATCCAGGGCACACATTAAAGTTTCAAAAGTTTTCGGGTAAAGCCTATTTCTATGTGGACTCACAAATCTACCACTTGTACTAAACGCTGGCTCACTTGAGGTTATCTTTGCCTTAGACGAGGAAAAAGTTTTTTTTTGTAATTTTGTAACTATCAACAATAATTAAGTCAAACGCAGGGTTGACACTCGCTGATTCGACCATGAAGCTGGATCTGCAGTTATTAGTACTTGAAATTAAGCTACTTAACATAGGAGAAATAACAACTCTGCACGTCTTCAAAATCGAAATTGGTTAACCTAAACCCTGAAAAAGCACTCAAGTATATCTTCTTTGCATGTATCATATGAGAAATTAAGCAAATAAGAAAGTGTTAAGACTTAAGATATACCATTTACCTGCACTACAATTCAACAATTTATGCTAATTTATGATTTGGATCAATATATTAAGGAAATGCAAGAATGATTTCTTTTTCAATGCACATATTTACTAAAATTAAATTGAACATGTCATCACCAAAAAATCACAACTTTATAAAGTGCTTTCATTGTCTTTTTAAGATTAAACAAACATCTAGCTGCAGATCAAAACAAACAGAATTCTGATAAACTAATCACTGATTTGATTAACAGAAAATACAATTTATGAATAGAAAGTAATATTGATTTGATTTAAAAATTGAATGATTTGAATTCAGGAGAAAACTAATCTCTAAAACTTTCGGATTTGGAATTGCTGGAGACAACTTAATCGCATGAATAATAGTGTCAATTAAATCGCTTGATTCTGCATGATTTTGTTTTTACAATGATCTGTTTTTCGCGAGCAGGTACAATAAGAATTCGATGCACAAAATTATTTATCAAACTTAAGGCACAATACAAGCACCCAAGAAACATGAAACTATATCGTACTGAAACTGGCGAGGGCGGCGGTGGATTTTAGTGGAGGAGAAATGTAGTTTGGAGATTGTAAACCTGTGTTTTAATTTAACGTGTAGGGTATATTGAAATTGAGCTACTTGGGTAGTGGACTGTGTTATTGGGTTAAGGTTTACCTAATGTTAATTGGGCCAGAATTTTGGGAAGCCCAATTATTAAAATTGTCCAATTAATTTTGAGAAAGAATAATGAAAAGTCAAATTGTCCAATTAATTTTTTTAATGGGTAATCGGATTGGAGCGGGGCACCTTGCTAAATACCAAACCCGCCCCTAAATGAAGCGGTTTATTAAAATCAAAACCATAACCACCTCGTTGCACCATCTGTTCGATTTTTTTTCCACATTCGGTTCGATTAATCGCCGGTTTTAACAGTTCGAATTATCATCCCTATGTGAAATTGAGTGAGGCTGCCTGAAGTTTGGATGGCCTGGCAGTATAAATTCGGCCTAGGGCAGGCCACCTCTTGTTGACACTCTTGTTTATTTCGAGTAGTCTTTTAATTATTCGTATTTAATAATTTTTGACCAATTGGTTTGTACTGAAAAATGTTAATGAGTTCAAAGGTACATGTCAAAATAATATACTGCTTTAATAAAAACAAAAACAAAAAAATACTACCTAGAGGAAAAGAATCCTTTCGGCCAATTCCTGTAGAAGGCGAAGAGGGTGATACAACAATATGTTCAGAAATAGCTTGAAAGATTCCGATCTTTCTTTTGTCGCATCTGGATCTTGAACTCTACATTTTTGTAGCACCAAAATGCAGTATCTTTGTCAAGCTCTATATTTCTTAAAAAAAAGTTATAAACCCTATAGTAAGCCCAAAACGTAGTGTCTAAATTGTAAATGGACCGAGTTGGTCCACATTTGGGCCACATTATCCATTATGTCTATAAGGCCCAGCCCAGAAAAATGGAGGGCCCTGACTTTTCTTACTTGAGCCCAACGTCCTAATTCCTATTCAATCCCCAATTGTCTTGGACCCACAAATCATAGAAGAACAATAAAATATGCTCGAAATTGGAAGCGGAACGGCATATACACAAGAACTTCTAAAAACTAAGAGAATTTATTATTTAGAAGATTTATTTATTTTTAAATAAATTAATTAATTAATTAAAAATATTTTTTTATGTTTTTAGCAATGATCATAGTAATCAAGATTATATTGAGATTCTCTTCCTTTTGACGATAATAGTCTAATTGAACCTCGCTGTCATACTCTCTAGCTTATTCGTCTCAATACGTTAGTTTTTTAGTTCTTTCGCAAGAGAAATGGCCCATAAGACGGTCAATTTTAAAAAGCATTAATCACTTGATAAGTTTAAATCTTGCCTGGTTAACTATGGAGTCAAAATCCATACTCATACATGAGAATGGACTTTATCTGTAGTTTATACTCCGAATTTGACTTGATTTACAAATACTAATAAGCAACGTATTAAGAATCGGTTCGGCTATCAACTTGAAAAAATAAGATCAAAGAATCGAATTGAGGATTGAGCCAAGATGGAACCGATGGTAAAATAAATAAATAATCAATTTGATTATTTAATAGCATGAAATATGAAGTTCGTTTTACCAATTACATATATTTACCTCTTTCCCTAACTCTATAATGATGCTTCATCAGTATTGTTTCTCAAGTTCATTACTTGGGACAAATTTTATGAACAAATTGAGAATTGATGCCTGAATATGAGGTGGTTTTGTGTTGAGTTCATCCCGAGACGATCATTTCATAAAGGGCTCGTGTATTCACATAGATTTTTATATGGTCTCAGAATTGGTTTTGAGAGTGGCAATTGACAAAAACATATGTTGGTTTATCGGTCTATAGTTTTGTTGGAAAGTTAGGAGTTGCAATTTATGGGTTTTAGTAGCATATTAATCAAACCTATTGTTCTGATTTGCATTTCATTGCGAAATTGAAAATTTTTCGATCATAGTGCCCTAGCCTATTCTTTGGACCGTGTTCATAGTTGCTAGAAGTTCACACGATTTGGTTTGCTAAAAAATAAATAAATATTTCTTATGGAATATATCTAATGTGCTCCATCTGCGAAAATAGTTAAGTGATCAAGTTAAATCTTGGCATGTTGTTAAAGTAATTTGAGTACAAATTGTGATATTTAATGCCTATTTTTTAACTACTAGTGTTGGACGTGCGTTGCACGACTCGATGTCAAGTGTATGTATTGGTAATGGTTATGGTGGATGAATTGAACTGTAAGAAATATCGTTTCTATTTGAATTGATAATCATTTTTGCGATTCGAACAATCTATAATGTGAGAAATTGAAAACAAAATAGAAATTAGGTTTAGAAATTAGTTGTAAATGAATGCATGTTGAAAATAGGCTGTAAAAAATTGCGAGCTAAATTTTATTTTTGCATATAAAAGGAGACAGTTCATCAGTTAAAAATTGACAGAAAAACTGCTTATATTTGAATCGATAATAAATTTCGCGATTTGAATAATGTATAACGTGAGAAATTTAAAACAACATAGAAATTAGGTCTGGAGATTAGACCTAAACGATTGTACTCTACCTAATAATAGTTCAGTACAAACCTCAATGCTGGAGCAAGTCTTTTGCTTCTTCCCTTTTGGAACTACAATAATACTATAAACAAAAAAAAAAAAATTGTATCCTCTAAATCAGATATTAACAGGAGTTAAAGAAGTATAAAAGCAAATGCTCGACATTATATTTACGATCTTCATCTAGCTATTTTCGACTATTGAACTGTGTCCATGAGGAGATAATCCTTAGAGGCACTTGAGAAAGGAAAAAAATAAATTGTATGAAATAAACAGGAATCTTTAATTTCATTGCAAAAGTGAGTATTCGTCGAAGTGATGATGATCTAGTTTCCCCTTGTTTTTTTAAATGTAGGATATGTAATATAATAAGGAAAAAAAAAAGGGCAAGCGAACAGGTTAGGAATAGTAAATGGGGGGATATATTGAAGTGTTAGCGACATGGTTTTGCTCCATCTCTAACGGTGTGCAAAACGGTCAACGGTCGCAAAGGAGATTAGAAAGTCATTCGTGCGCTTCTTTAACAATGAAAGGGGAAAAAGAGCTAAACTTTGATCTTCGCTATGCAAATCCCAGCAACAATTCTTCACCTTAATCCTTGAGTCTTGCAATACTTCCTGGTTCGAATGGATGTCTCCTGCCTGCAAAGTCCAAAATATATTCAATGGTTCCGTATTAACTGCGTCCAAAAGTCCCTTCCACGTATGCCATCTGATCCCTATTATACCCTCCTCCTAGGTTTCCTTCGTGTCCCCAAAAAAAAGTGCCAAAATAAAAAATAAAAGAAATCTTCCATCATATTCGAGTTACCATGCGGTCGCATGGTACATTGATTTTCCTTGCTGCTTCTATCCTGAAGGCAGCTACGGTAGCATGGTTTTGAACCTTGAGATTGTAAATGTTTTAGTTATGTTGATATTTTAAGATGGAATTCGAGCCTCAATAATTATTTATGCGTTGGATTCCATTAAAAATAGATATTGGGGAAAATGTATTTTAAAAGAGTAATAGTAAGTGATATCACTCATAATATTAAATTACAAGTTCAATTAAATGAATCGTATAATTTTATTTCTAATCGAACATATGTCACATAGATTGGTGTTAGATAACATTATTTATTTTAAAATAGTAATTTTGTTAGAATGTGTGATTAAAAAAAGGTAAATGTTTTTAATTTACGTGTAATATTATTTTGTTGGAGAATGTGCAGTTAAAAATAAGAAACAGAAAATTGCATTATTTTGCAAAATGGAGCCCAAACATAGGCCAAATTTACTTGCAACGGCGACAGACTGCGGTAGACATGAAATATGGCATTTTTAATATTATCGCGAAGAACTCACTGCTTAGTTTCCCCCATCTGTAACGGTTTGGGAAATGGCGAATCGCAACAACAGTTAGTACTCGTTGAAATAAAACGTTCAAAGATATATGAATGATTTTTCTTATTTCTGTCTCAATTTTCGAGGTCATTACGGGATGTGAAATGAAGTGTGATATATATCATTTTTAATATTATCTCGAAGTACTCACTGGCTAGTTTCCCCCATCTCTAACAACGTACGAAATGGTGAACTGCAACAAAAGTTAGCACTCGTCGAAATAAAACGTTGAAAGATATATAAATGATTTTTCTTATTTTTGTCTCATTTTTCGAGGTCGTTACGGGATATCAAACGAAGTCGAAATATTTGATTTTTAATATTATATCGAAATTCTTATCTGACGGCGAGGGAAATGGTCAATTGTAACAAAAGTTAGTAGTTGTTGGAGTAAGACGTTCGAAGATATATAAACGATTTTTCTTATTTATGTCTTAATTTTCGAGGTCATAGCGTGATATTAAACGAAGTCGAAATATTATATTTTTAACACTGTATCAAAGTTCTCACGGCGTAATTTCCCCCATCTCTAATGGCATGCGAAATGGCAAACTGTAGCAAAAGTTAGTACTCGTCGAAATATTATGTTTAAGTGCTCAATGCCTAGTTTCCCTGATCTGTAACGGCGTATGAAATGGAGAACCATAACAAAAGTTAGTACTTGTCGAAATAGGATGTTGAAAGATATATATATGATATTTGTTATTTATGTCTAAATTTTCGAGGTTATTACGTGATATCAAACGAAGTTTAAATATTGCATTTTTAATATTATATCGTAGTTTTCATGGCTCAGTTTCCCTCATCTCTAACAGCTAGTGAAATGGTCAAACGTAGCAAAAGCTAGTACTCGTCGAAAGAGGACGTTCCAAAAAAAATGGGGAGCAGTGAATTGGGTTTGTTTGAAAATTTTAGGATATAGGATAGAAAATATTATATCGAAGTGGTCATGACCTAGTTTCCCCCATCTTTAATGGCATGCGAAATGGCGAACCATAATAAAATTTAGTGCCTGTTGAAATAGGACGTTCAAAGATATATAAATGATTTTTTTTATTTCTGTCTCAATTCTTGAGGTTATCATGGGATGTGAAATGAAGTTGAAATATTGAATTTTTAATATTATATCGAAGTGCTCACGACCTAGTTTCCCCCATCCGTAACGGCGCGCGAAATGGTGAATCGTAACAAAAGTTAGTGCCTGTCGAAATAAAACGTTCAAGGGTATATAAATGATTTTACTTATTTTTGCCTCAATTTTGGAGGTCAATATGGGATGTGAAATGAAGTGCGAAATATAGCATTTTTAATACTATTTCAAAGTACTCATTGCGTAGTTTCCCCATCTATAACGGCGTGTAAAATAGTGAGCCGCAATAAAAGTGAGTACTTGTCGAAATAAGACGTTCAAAGATATATATGTGATTTTTGTTATTTTTGTCTCAATTTTTGAGGTTATTAAGGGATATCAAACGAAGTGTCAAATATTGTATTTTTAATATTATATTGAAGTGTTCATGAGTTAGGTTCCCCCATTTGTAACAGCGTGCAAAATGGTTAACTGTCGCAAAAGTTAGTACCTGTCGAACGAAGAATTTTTTTTTAAAATATATGATATGTAATATAATGGGGGAAAAAAAAGGGCAAGTGAACAGGTTAGGAATAGTAAATGCGGGGTTAGTACTTGTCGAAATAAGACGTTCAAATATATATAAATGATTTTTCCTATTTTTGTTTCTGCTTTTGAGGTCATTATGGGATGTTAAACGAAGTGCAAAATATTGAATTTTGAATATTATCTCGAAGTACTCATTGCCTAGTTTATTCTATCTCTAATGGTGTGCGAAATGGCGAACCACAACAAAAGTTAGCATTTGTCGAAATAAAACGTCCAAATATATATAAATGATATTTCTTATTTTTGTCGTAATTTTCGAGGTTATAACGGGATATCAAATGAAGTGCGAAATAATGTATTTTTAATAGTATTTCATAGTACTCATTGTGTAGTTTCCCCATGTTCAATGATGTACAAAATGCCGAACCCCAATAAAAGTTAGTATCCGTCGAAATAAGAAGTTTAAAGATATATAAATGATTTTTCTTATTTTTGTCTCAATTTTCGAGGTTATTAAAGGATATCAAACGAAGTTTAAATATTGTATTTATAATATTACATCGAAGTGTTGATGACTTAGTTTCCCCCATTTGTAACGGCGTGCAAAACGGTCAACCGTTGCAAAAGTTAGCGCTCGTCGAACTAAGAATTTTTATTATTTTGGAATATAGGATATGTGATAAAAAAAAACAAAAAAAAAAATTTAAGTTTCCTTTTGTAAGGACTATAGCCGAAACTTCTCTTTTTTTACAAGCACGAAAGACCTAATATCCTTTAATATAGGCTTTAATGAGTCCAATAATCAATAACACTTCTTTTCTTTCAATTATTGGAATTGAAAAAATACCAACTTAAATAAGAAACGGGGTGGTACTTATAGCTGGATTTAGAACTGGTTTGGGTGCTGGTTTTCGTTGAGTAGTATCTGGTTAAAATGAAGGAAGAAAGCTGTATACAACAAGATCAATTCAACGATTTGACATCCTCAAACAATTGAAACATAGAAACATAATTGGATTATTAGTTAATACCAAATATAAATGTGTATTAGATACTTTATATTTGAGATAGTAAAGAAAACAGACAGCAATAAACAAGAAGAAAATAGCCTAAATCGACAAATATAATATCTGGTAATTTCAGAAGGGAGTGAAAACAAAGTACATTTGAATGGATAGGATGTCAAAGGGAATAAATTCTCCTATTATAGAAAGTACAGATGATGTCAAGTACAACTTTTTCTGAGGGATCTGTTGTGAAATGGTCTTCAATCGGCATGGATTGTTTGAAGCATCGCTGTAGTTTTTTCCAAGAAGTGTACCAAAAAGTGCAAGGCGGAAAGAAACAAATGCACAGATTATGAAGACAGTCTCCATCGTGCCAAAGGGAATGGCTGCTAGAGATCCACCTTTGCTGGACAATTTAATATAACCCATGAAATTAGTAATCTGAATCGAATAGTAAGAATATAAGGTCAACGAAGGCGATGCCTAAATATTTTAAAGTTTGGTAATAAAAAAATATTTGATAGTGTTGCAAAGTAGCACTGGTAAAAGTTGAAGTGAAAAGTATATTGAAAAAAGTCCATGTATACTCTGGAAAAGGGATTTGGGAATGGAGGGATGAAAGGAGTACAGCATTTCAAATAAACTACAAAGGACTAAGATTACTAATCATAAATTACAAGTAAAATGAAATTAAGTTGTATTTGGTATACATTCTTGTGAGTATACTTTGCATAATCATTTTGCAGAGTTAGTATCAATATCACTGCTTAAGTTCCATATTTACGGTTTGCTGATTCGAATTCCATAAAATGTAACAAGCGATGATCAATTTAGGGGGAATAACAAATATACACATTGTTGTGCCTCTAATTCATTTGAAACTCTAACCTTTTATATACAACTATATATACTTACAGATTAAGAAATTGCATTAAGCAAAGGTGTTACATATGTATTGAGTTGGTTAATGAAGCTGGAGAAATAATTGTGCTTGAAATAGTTGGGCAGGAAATATTGAGCAAACTTCTGTTGATGCTATACAACAAAACTATGGCTTATATGGCTGTAAGAAAGAACAGATTTCGTCATAGGATCGTTCACTATTTCATACATCTTAACCAGAAAAGGAGTTGACGCATTAGAACCACCATAATTTTATATTATTGGCCATTATATTTCATACTTGAAACTCTTAAGTAAGTTTTAGTAAGATTCAGGGATTTGAGATCTAAGGCATTAGGAAGATGACACATATTTAACTTGAGATTTTACTCATTCATAGAAGCAGATAGCACTTAAATATTTAAATTCTTATGTAAGGGATAAAAACATAAAGCGTCAGTATAGGCCAAACCTGGGTTCGTAAGTCTCTCTGAATGCAATTACAATGGCATTAAAATCTTTTTGCAACCCCTACAAATGTCTGGACAAAATCTTAACAGTTAATAATGTCTTAATACATTTTTCAAACTTGACAAGATAGAAAGAGATTTTTCAGAAGGGAAAGAAGATTTTAGTGTGATTGAGCGAAATTAAAATCAAGCATGATTTATGTCATTGTTTTTGTCATCCTAAAAGTGAGTTTTTATATTTGTTCAGGATTATGGAGAATAGTTGTTTTATTAACTCACTGACAATATGATATCAATATCATGATTATGAATTCATAGATACATATATACTTCATCATGACTTAAAGAAAAGAGCGAAAAGGTAAAAATAGGTGTAAATGAATTTTCCAATGAAACGGAGTTAGAATGAGTACAAATATTGTGACATAAATAAGAAAAGATTTATAATTTCGTAATGTTAGAAAAAACATAAAATTATAATAGATAAAAAGAAAATAACATAAGAAAAAAATTTGGGTAAGAGAATAATTTACCATCATTGAGTTGACTGGTATTATCTTTTGGTTTGGCTTTTGCACACAGATGGATTTTGCTATGGTGTGGGTTTTTGTTTGGATGTATTTGTTTTCTGAGAGAAAAATATAATACATTATGATGATTGAGAGTGTAAGAAATACTTATTAAAACAAATATCTGTTGCAAGTTTCCGTCTGTATATGGTTATCCTCTCTGTGTCAACCGTCTCTAATGGATGGTTTAAAATGAAACATTCTATGAATTTGAGTATGAATAATATGCAATTTGGTCTGCAAAAAAGAAAGGAAATATATTTTGTTATATTAAAATAGTATTACAAATGTGAAATTAAATGAATGAAAAGAATTATGAATAGTATTTGAGTATTTACCCATTGTTGGCACAGGATAGATAAGGTATGATGTCAAATCTCAGGTTTCTTGGTCCACGGATGCTGAGATCCCGTCGAGCAGAGAGAAATGTTGGAGTAGTTAACAATGCATCAACATAAGTATATACTATATGGGCATCTGCTAACATATCATGGTCTGTATGCTCATTGTTGCTACAATCATAGATTTGGAATTTCCATTCGTGTAAATTAACAACATAGAGGTACCAAGTATTAGTCGAATGGGAAAATGGAATCAATATATAGTTGCACTCTGCCCATGGACGACCAGCAGTTGGGAGGTTGCCATTTAGATATTCATTGAAGCGAGTCAAGGTTAAAGGTTCAATACGCTGTGGATTTACTGCCCATATACGATGACGAACGCATTCTGTTGCAAATTCAAAGTCCATGATTGCATATTCTTTAGAGACGGGGGTGGAACTGTCGTTGATTAATTGCCTGAGTAATTTTAGTTCCATATCGACAATCTAATACAATAAATAAATGTAGGTTAGATACATTTAGTATGGAAAAAAATACATTAAATTTTGTTTGACTAACCGCAATACTGATATCCTTTGTCTGATCCATCAAATTTCTTAATGTTTCTCTTGTATACATGTTAGTGTTTCCAACTTCCCAAATTGCACTGCATAAATTTAATTTGAAAGAGGATGGAATAAATTTAGTATAAAGCATAGGAATAATGTTCATATAGCAAAAATTATTTTCTTACTCGGATGTATGACGTGGTATCCAATCTCTGAGTATTCTATAGTTGTCCATATGATAGTCCTCCAAGGGATAGCGAGGAGGTTCTGTGGTTTTCTGCTTGCCTTTTCTTGGATTTCTTCTAGTGGCAGGAGGTAGATTTTGAAGTTGAAAGGGTTGTTGAGATGTTGTGGTATGTTCTGGCTGTACAGTATGCGGTGGAATTTTTTGGATTGGAATATTTTCATGGAAAGAAGAGGTGTTTGATTGCGACTGAGATAGCTTACTAAGAATATTGGTATTTTCTTCCCTAATAAAAGATTGAATTGATGTAAACCCAGCATCGAAATACTGCTCTATGTGAGTTTGCATTGTTTGGTAGTGTTCTTGTTGTGAATGTGTTTGTTGTTGGGAAAGGTGTTCATACTTGTCTTCATGCCACTTTTGATGCTGTTGAAAGAGTTCTTTTTGATTTTGTATGATTGCTTCATAGTGATTGTTTTGTCTATTGTATATATCTGATACTATATCTTGTTTGTATGTATTCATCAGTTGTTCCATTTCTTCTCTAGTTATATAGTTAGCAGAAGAACTTGGACCTGGTTCAAATGTAGCATCAATTGTTGGAACATCAGGATGATCTGGGAAGTTAGCAGTGTGATTTTCAGGTTGTGGAGTTACTTGTGGAGTTACTTCTGGATTGTTGTTTAGTTCTCCATGAACAATACGATCTAATATATTGTGGTGGTTGTCTTGGGGTAGTGAAATAGTTCTATACCACAATGTTTCCAATTCGTCTTCAGTAGGTGTCAATATTGGAAGCACATCAATCTGTAATTGCAGTCAATTATATAAATATTTTGGTTTAACCTTTGAGTAACAGTTCGAAGAATGTAATTAAATATATAATACAGAATATAAGATAAGACTGTAGTTAGATAATTCAGTTACCTGTTGAGTAGTCAAATATTGTTGAACTACCTGCTCTGACAATATTTGGTTTGGTTTCCATTTGTGCATCCTTGGGCCTCTTTCTGTCTTACATCTATAGCGACCAAACTTTTGACCGATTTGGGGAAAGGCTTCATAAATCCAGTACTGTAAGTGAATACAAATTTGGAATATTAGATATTTATCTATAGATACATTAAATTATAAACTAAACAGAGACAAGAGGATTACCTGGAATGCAAGTGGATATCCATTTAATGAATATTTACATTCATTTCGGCCTTGTTCTTGCATTTTTTGTATTCTTTCTAGCTATGAGTGTTGTAAAGAATTTAATAAAGCAAAATATGATTTTCGTCCCCATGGGTATTCAAGAAAATCTTCAAGGTGTTCAACCATGCCTAGAGTTCTGTAGTCAATCAGTCTTCCAGTAGGTTTTAAAAGACACTCCACAAACATTACCAGCCCAAGTTTGAATTTGTCTTCTTGATCATTACATAGACGAAATACTTGATAAAGCATCCGCATGTTGATTCTTTTTGTACCATCAAAGTATTGGTTTCGAAGTCTATTGTTGTCAAAGTTGAGATTTACAGTTGCTTCATGACATGGTAAACCGGTAATAAGACAAAATTCTTGCATTCCAAAACGTGCTAAAGAGTTGTCTAATTTTATCCATAGCTCATTGTTTTTTCCTGAATTCACTATCTTCATTATAAATTCATGAATCAATTTGCTGCTAAATTGTTGGTCATCTTCTGCTCTATGAATAAATTCGTACATGAATCCATAAAAATTAGTGCACATTATATTTGATTGTTGATCAGGAGTGATATAGTCTATAAAATCTTTAACATATTGGTTGTTTGAATACTGAGTAATTGTAGCTGAGAACCATTGATCTGGAGATATGATATATTCCAAAGACATCTGTAGAGGTTATCAAGAAAATGTAGTCATTGAAAATATGTAATTGTCTTTGTACACAAGTCAAACATTATAAATTGAGAATAAAAGAAAGCTGTATATATTATTTAAGTACAATGGATAAGAATTTACATTATGGTATGAATCTATTGTTTTATGAAAGTTACGTGGTTGAATAAAGAGGCAATATTTATAGTAATATGATTTAATATTTTTGTAAACAAAGTGACATAATTTGCAATAGGTTTAGTATATAAGGCTCCCACATCATATTATATTACCAAGCTAACAAACGGAATAATTTCCAAATATGAGAGAACAGGGTCAGTTCTTGAATGACACCTCAAAAACCATGGCAGTACATATCGAAAGAAATTTTGATGATTTTTAACCTATATAACGTTTTGATAAAAGCATTGTGAACCCACAAAGCAGAAGTTGGTTCCGGACTCCTGGCATGATGTTTTTGTAGACCTAGATATTTTATTTCAGGTAATATATTACCACAAAAGATATACATATGAAAAGTTGATGGCTAAAACATTACGATGAATAATGTATTTGGAATTTAGGCAATAGGGACGATTGTTGAACCTTTTATCTTTCCTTGTAAGTAATTTATTTGGAAGGTCTTATTCAAACTTGAAGATGAAAAAAATGTTAAGCATACCCTCATTTAAAAAGGTTTCTTCCAACAAAGTTGTGTTTCATTTAGTTTTTTTCTGTTTGGATTTTCATAATTAGTCAATTCATTGTATTCGAATCGTAGGGAAGATCTCGCCTGCTCTACCTGTAGACATTTCCTTGCCTTTTTTAATTTTCATATCTGTGAAATCTGATTAGTTATTACCTTCTTTTTCTTCTCTGATGTGCGTGACTTAACCTTGGTGCCTCAACTCTTAACTCATCCATTATTTAAACATTTGAAGTAATGGGGAAAAATTACTTTGATATTGTTGAACATAAGTAAAGAGGGATCATATATCTCAGTTTTTCAAGCCACAGACACTACCTCAGGTTATAAATACTTTATAAATGACTGTATGAAGCAATTGATGAAATTCCACGTTCTGGTTTAAGCAATTAAGTGTTCTGTGTTTGAAATGTGTTTATGTTTCTGTGCAATGATTTACACAATACAAAAGATAAATGGAATAAAATAAATATCGACAGAATATCTTGGGTAGTAACACATCAATTTAGAACATCATAAGTTTTTATTTGTTTTAGTTTTAATTAACAGATATTAGTAGTATAGTTGTTTATGAGCATCATCAAGGATATTTTCATCATTTTACAATATTAGGACAATGCTGATGTTTTGAACTCCTATAAATAGCTCATTTTTGTTTTTAAACATCAGCTTATTGCCCTTCAAAATATAGTATTTTTGTCTTCATTGTCATTTACTTTTATTCTTGTAATTCTTATTGGGGTTTGTTTCCTAATTTTTTTAGGGAATATAAAAGAAAAGGTGAATAAACCAAAATATGATATATTGAAAAGCACTCACGAAGTCAGGTATTTCCACTGATGAATTTAGTAAAAAAGAAAATATTTAAGTCTAGAAATAGAACTATAAAAAATAAAAATTCTAAGAAAAAAAAAAGGCAGGCGAAACTGAACAAGGATTGGTGCCTCGAAAAAATGGGAAATTAACAATCGAGTTTCAAAATTTAAATTTTCCACAACCCCAAATGAAAAATACGAATCTAATTAAGGAAAATTGTCCAATTAATCCTGGAATTACTTTGCCCTAAAATTATAAATGGTATAAAAATTGAAGCCCTTTCAAAACTAATTCAAATTTCCCACAAGCCTAACCGAAAATTACCTATTTAATTGAGGAAAAAAACAGTAACATTGAAAATAGCTTACACTGAATTTAAAAGAAAATAGACAAACCTTGAGAGTTGATTTGATACTCTTGTTTTTTCAGACAATAGAACATGGGCTAATCAAAAAAATTTAGTTTTGCAAAAGTAAAACGCGGGCCTGCGAGGTTGAAGAAGTAAGAAAAGTCGGTGTAGGGCAGAATGAAGGAGTAGGTAATCAAGGAGATTTTACGTGTTTTTGAACGGTTTTGCAGAAACAAAGAGCGAAACAAAAGGATTCTGAGGCAAAAATGCGAAGTAGGAAATGAAAGGGAATTTAAATATATGTATAATGTAATTATTTTTGAAATATTTTTTTATTGAGTAAATATAATATACGAAAGTATTTTATAATTTTTAAATAATAAATTCATTTACATTAGTAGAAAAAAAAAAATTTAAAGCATAACTTTATAGACTACCTCCGCAGAATCCGGAGATTACTCCGGATTGTCCGGAGTCTAGGAACTCCACAAGATTCGGAGATGACTCCGGATTGTCTGGAGTCTAGGAACTCCGCACAATCTGGAGTCATCTCCGGATTGTCCGGAGCGTAGGAACTCCGAACAATCCGGAGAAGACTCCGGATTGTACGGAGTCTAAGAAACTCGCACAATTCGGAGTCATCTCTTGATTGGGCGAAGTTCTCCGCACAATTCGGAGCCATCTTGAACCTTAGAGTACGTCTGGTGACAACCTCCTAGTCTCCTTCTTTGTAATCAGGAACATACTTTGCCGCTGATTTCGAGGTCTATCAAGTTTAACCATTATATGATTATGGAGTCTCACACTTCCCAAACATCAAAATTAGGGTCATCACAACTTGGTCATGAGGTCCTATGAAATAGTTCAAATTCCTTTCCCTTCATCGACATTCTAACTAATCGAGACTAAACAAGATAACTTGTAGGATCCTGCTGTTATTAGTTTCATTATTTAGTTGGTAAGGTTTTACAAATCTGAAAAATTACTACTACTTGCTATTGACAAAATTATACATGGGGTACCAAGTCGGTAAATGATATGTGTTTTACCAACTGCGGTACACGCATTGTAGAAAATTAGGCGAGGTTGAATATTTTTTTTTAGTACAAAGAAAATACGAACAACTTTAATTGCATATTTTGAGAACAGGCAGAATTGAAAAAAATATAAGTTGTCAATTAAAAATTTCCTTCACATGTATTATGAACTTTTATATTTTTAATCAATTATTGTTTCATATATTAGTTGGCCACTAAAGGACCTGAATAAAATTATCTTATGCATTCAGCAAGTTTATTATTTTGTATACTACCCAAGGTTGGAACTGAACTTTTTTATTGTTTATGCGGGGTTACTAATTTATCGAATATTCAATTATGAAGGTTTTGTTATATTATTTAAAGATAGTATCTTCTTCAAAGTGATCCTTGTTAAGCCCTTGTTTGAACTCCATTATTCGGCTAATAATGCATTTTAAAATAGTAAAGTGATGGAGAATGTACGGTTAAAAATAAAGAAAAGTTTTGGATTTATGTTTCTATCAAAGTGAAGGAATGAAATGAGAGTTGAAGCGAATTCTTGTATCTTTCTTTCATGAAGTGAAATTTAAATGTTGTTTCTTTATTGAACCATGCCTTTGTGTAAGCCATGAATGCAAAAGTTAGTACTTGTCGAAAGAAGACGTTCAAAGATATATAAATAATTTCTCTTATTTGTGTCTCAATTTTCGAGGTCATTATGGGATATGAAACGAAGTGCGAAATATTGGATTTTTAATATTATCTCGAAGTACTCATTGCGTAGTTTCCCCCATCTCTTACGGCGTGCGAAATGGTGAACGACAACAAAAGTTAGCACTCGTCAAAATGAAACGTTTAAAGATATATAAATGATTTTTCATTTTTTTGTCTTAATTTTCGAGATCATTATGGGATATAAAACGAAGTGCGAAATATTGCATTGTTAATATTATTTCGAAGTACTCATTGCTTAGTTTTCCCCATATCTAATGGTGTGCGAAATGGCGAACCCCAACAAAAGTTAATACTTGTCGAAATAAAACGTTCAAAGATATATAAATGATTTTTCTGATTTCTGTGTCAATTTTCGAGGCCATTATGGGATATGAAACAAAGTGCGAAATATTGCATCTTTAATATTATCTCGAAGTACTCGTTGCCTAGTTTCCCCCATCTCTAATAGCGTGCGAAATGGTGAACAACAATAAAAGTTAGCACTTGTCGAAATAAGACGTTCAAAGATATATAAATGATTTTTCTTATTTTTGTCTCAATTTTCGAGGTCATTAAGGGATATCAAACGAAGTCGAAATATTGCATTTTTAATATTATATCTAAGTGCTCATGATCTAGTTTTCGCGATCTGTAATGGCGTGTAAAATGGTCAACCGTCACAAAAGTTAGTACTTGTTGAACGAAGAATATTTTTTTTTAAATATAGGATATGTAATATATATAATAGAAAAAAAAGGCAAGTAAATAGGTTAGGAACAGTAAATAGGGGCATTATCTGAAAGTACTCGCAGCCTAGTTTCTCCCAGTTCTAACGGCGTGCGTAATGGCGAACCGCAACAAAAGTTAGTAGCCGTCGAAATAAAATGTTGAAAGATATATAAATGATTTTTCTTATTTCCATCTCAATTTTCGAGGTCATTATGGGATATCAAACGAAGTGCGAAATATTGCGTTTTTAATATTTTTTCGAACTACTCACTGCCTAGTTTTTCCCATCTCTAACGGCGCGCGAAATGGCGAACCGCAATAAAAGTTATCACTCGTCAAAATAAGACGTTCAAAGATATATAAATGACTTTTCTTATTTTTGCCTCAATTTTGGAGGTCATTAAGGGATATCAAACGAAGTGAAAATATTGCATTTTTAATATTATCTCCAAGTACTCGGTGCCTAGTTTCCCCATCTCTAATGGCGTGCGAAATAGTGAACCGCAATAAAAGTTAGCACTCGTCAAAAGAAGACGTTCAAAGATATACAAAGGATTTGTCTTATTTTTGCCTCAATTTTCTAGGTCATTAAGGGATATCAAACGAAGTCAAAATATTGCATTTTTAATATTATATCGAAGTGCTTAGAACTTAGTTTCCCCCATTTCTAACGATGTACAAAACGGTTAACTGTCGCAAAAGTTAGTACTCATCGAGCTAAGAAATTTTTTTTTAAACATAGCATATGTGATATAATAGAAAAAAAAAGGTTAAATGAACAGGTTAGGAACGGTAGATATATTTCGTTTGATTGTATAGTTGAGGTGGATATAAAAGAATAAAAGTATTTTATGTTTAATAAATTAGTAAGCTTTTGTCTTATAGAGGACAGGTGTAGAGAATGTGTATATGTGTGACCACAACTTGTTGTCTGTATTGTTTGCGTGTGCAGGTGGTATGTTTGACCAGAACTTGTCCTCTATATTGTTTGTATGTGCAGGTGGTATGTGTGGTTGTATGGGCTATAAAGGAATTCATTGTGTGGAAGTATGGCGAACTATAATTGCTTTTTTATGACATATATTTGAATTATTTTATGGCAAATATGTATAGTTCTGTGATCCTACCTTCGTCTGTTCTTCCGTGGAGTTTTGGACAGGGTTCCGATGATGCATCAGTTCGTGAGAATGCTGTTCTGAACTTACCTAGGGCAACAGTGTACAAGATTGATGCTTTTGGAGATGACGGTAACGTTTGTTTGGTAACACCATTACCTCAGTGGTTTAAGGTCGAACAAGGGGAAATGGCAGTGTTGCCAGGGTTTACAGTGAGCTTAAAAAGTTGTTTGGGAGGGAAGTTTGTAGTCGGGGTAGTAGATCCAAGGCTGTGTCTTGAAGAGAGCTTAATTTATGTGCAGCCTGAGTTGAAAGAAATATTTCTAAGCAAGGGTAAGATGGAGGAGCTGCTGGAGGCTGGGTTGGAGGTACACAGTGAGGATTATGAGGCTTTTATGGATGTTCTGCTTGACCCCTTGTCTTACACATGTGGACTGAACATTGAAGACGGTGCTATTGAGGACGAAATTCGATCTTTGGTTAATTGTCCCATATTTAAGATCGAGCACATCCTCTTCTTTCCTTTACATGATTTATTTTTATTGGCAAAAAAGTTTAGTTTGGAGAGGCAAGCCAGTGCAGAGGCCGATTTAATTGGCAGACGAATAATTGATTCCTATCTTTGTACTATGCCGGGAGGTAAACGACAGAGGTTCGGTGCATATCTTCGAGGAAGGGGCGTTCATGACTGAGGGTTATTTTCTTGTGTTATCGTCGTTGTTATTGTTGAGCATGCCGTGTTGTAGAAGTTCATCAGTGTAATGTTTTAGGTTTCGTTTTAATAATAAGTGATAGTTTGTTGTCACTGAGACGTGTTTTTGTTTTGAGTGCTAGTAAAGTTGTGTGGTCATTTGTGATGTTTTTAAAATGAAGAAAAGAGGGCTCCAATCAAATTATATTCCACAACTTAAACAATTATTTTAACAAGGAATTTTTGTCCTTAAAAGAATTCATTATATTCATATTTATAATTTGGATTAGGAGAAGAGACATTTACAGCAACTATCATGTCTACGCAACATTTAGAAATCAACATAATTTGATTTTGATATTAGCTATTGATATAGTAAAACCAGAATTATTTCTCAGTATTTATGTATTATATAAAAAGAACATAAAAGTAATGTGAATGAAGGCATAACTGTACGACAGGAATTAGAGCAGAAGTTAGGTGCATTGACATAAGGTGATTGAAGCGAAAATAGTGATGAAGTATTATTCAGATGAAAAGCATTGCTAAAGTCGAAGGAAAACGACTACATAAGTATGAGGTAGCTAGTTTCAGATGACATAATTTCCTCATACTTTAACAAAAGAAGAGGTAAAGTTCCTTAACAAAAGAGGTCACTGTTTGCTTGGCCTACCATATATACAGAGACAGGTAAATAAGATCCAAAACGTTTAGCAGTAACATGTGAGGACCTGTCAAAGCTGGTCATCGGTTGTAGAAGAAGGTGAAGTTGCACATTTAGGAATCTGCTTGGCACTATTCAATTTTGTTTTTTTCGGGTGTTTGTTAGTTTCGTGAGTAAATTGTACAGATCTTTTAGTAGAAGCACTTGTTATTCCCGGATTAGTAGTTGGCAATGAAGACCCCAAAAGAGGTGAGTTGTCGGATTCATTCATGCTAACTTTTGGTGGCGAAGGTGTTGGTTTAGTGTTTTCTGCTATGTATATAACACTATACCTTGGGTCTCCTGTTTTCGGGTCTGGGATTCCACTCTTTACATAAACAGAATGTTCCACATCGGTATATTTTGAATGATAATTCGAATCCGAGTTCATATATTCCTGTATAAAGGACAGAGTGTAAAGTGTTCAGGAACAAACCTTGTAATATTTTTAAGTGCATAAATAATGGCGAATATATAGGGAAAAATACGAATAGAAAAATGTGAATGAGTTTATTCTGACATACATTAGGTTGTACATTGATTAGATGTTCTGAGCTGGTTCCTAGGAATTGCTCTGCCACTGGACCAATAATAGATGCTTGTAGAGTTCCGGTAGAGTCACATAGGTCAACATCGCAACGTGCCCTTTGTGAAGTGCAACAAGGATTGAAATTAAAAATGTAATAATCTATTCGAAATATGTAAGTGTGTGGGTATGTGAAGAGTTGTACAAAATGATAAGTGAACTGTCATATTTTACCTCGGTATGGAAATGGCATGCTTATGCAAACAGTAATTACAATTGTAAACTTCACCCAGATTCCCAGAAGCTCCCCTAGCGCACAAGTTGCATGCCATGTAATATAAAGGATTTGCAGGATTTTTCAAGGAGATTGTTGTACTGACCCAGAATTTAGTTCCTTGAGAATACTGTGGTAAGAACAAGTAAATTTTGTTGTTTAAATACAAATGTTTTATTTGTATGCTAAATAAGTCTTAAAATTATAAGGGAAAGTGAGATGGGTAGGCTTACTGAAGAAAGGTGTTCCAATATGTGTTTGATAGGAATCAACTTGTTTTGTGGAGTGCAAGAAGCGGTGCTTGAGTTAATGAATACATAATCCTTTGAGGCGATGGTTTGCAAAAGCATTTCTGTACATGATTGCACCCTATAAAGAAACGTAAAATAATATATGTATTAAGTATAAGAATTCTATAAGATAATTATTTTAGAATTCATATGCAATAGGATGGTAGGTATATTTATTGATGAAATTAAAATGTCATACCATTCGTTGAAATGGCGCAGTTTTTGGAATGTTGGATTTATAATCAGGGATGAACCTGTCTTGGTTGATAAAGAGATGCCTACAATATTTAAAAAAATACAAAGAGAGATATTTTCGGGAAATATGGATGACATGATTAAAGAAACGGCATGAGCAGATATGAGTTTTTATACATTACCGTTATAGGTTGTAACCTTCAAGTGGTTTGCTATGAGAACTGTTCTTTTCATCAGAAGATCAGCTAGCTGTGAGCCTTCATTTTCGGCTAGGATGTCCCATAACGTAAGTGTAATTGCTTGTAGACTGCAGCAGAATGCCAAGAAAAGGTGTTATGGGAAATCAATAATTCAAGGGATTGGTCATTGAACTGGGTCTGTGAAGTATACTAAAAACAGAAAATTGAGTACATAACTTTCATCTAAAAGAACGACATTGAGTGCCTTGCTGCTCGTGCTCCAACTGTTGTGTACCTCCCTGACTGGGCCAACATCAACGACAATTCCAAAAACGCCTATATGCATTAAATTGTATTTATAAGAAATCATATATGATAAAGATGCTAAAGTTTCACCAGGAGGGCTTTGAACAAAACGAATGATATCGACATTATTGAGAAAGCTCATTTTAATTTTTAAATAAAAAGGCTTCAATGGTTTAACCTCGGAATGAATGAAGAGTTACATTCAACTACAAATATTTTGGATTATGCTTTATCATTTATAAAACATATACTTATTCATTCTATATTATACTAAGCAGTAAGAAATTAACAATGCTGGGAACTGAGTTTCATATTTCTATTCGTCAGAACATATAATATGGGGAAAAGGATATTTTGGGAGCATTGCAACTTGATCAAGGGAAAGGAATTTTCGACAGGATAGTTGAAAATGTGTTTTTACATACCTAATTCTTTGGGAGAACCTATGTGTGCATGCAATTCATGGAATGGTGTGAACTCGTAGTAAGCCTCTGCTAATGAACTGTAATCCTCTTGAATCTCTTCGATGCGTGAAGAACCGCTTAATATCCATTGTGTGGCTCCTATACTGGATTGTATTCGTTCTGATGATTGCCTGACTTGTGCCTTTGATATCGAATACGTCTTAAGCGGAATCAGAGTTGTTTGTAGCGCCCTAATATTTATATCGTCGAATATTGTGGCTTGAATCTTGTTGGACTTCGAGATGTTCATTCATATAAAATTAAAATAATGAGAAACTGAAGAAAATGATACAAGTTGATCAACAATATGTATATAAATTTAGGAGGTGAATAACATCGTGATTTTTGTAGTACCTGTTCATCCATTAACCAAACATGCTGATATCTGCTTGGTCCTCGTTGAGCCGTTCTTGGGCTCATTTTTTCAACCACGACCACTTTGCATGACCATTTTGTGTCACCTTGTGATATATCCGGGATCAAACTGTATTTAACGTCCATGAGGCTGTATGATCGAACTGAAATATAGATGTGAGAAATTTAAGGTAGATGAACGAAGATATAGAAAATGAAAAATAGAACTTTGTTAAAAATTTATGGAGAGAACTTACTTTGTTGCAGGAACTTTGTTGAAGAAGAAGATGTCGGTGTTTAGTGACTGTAATTTTGAAGTTATAGAAATGATTTATTTCAAAGACTTATGTCGGTCTTATTATAGATGGATGTAGAAAAATAATAATATAAATAGAAAAAAGATTATATCTAATATATGTATATGGATGTATAGTGTCTGGTAGATATTTCTGGAAATGTGTAAAGTTAGCTTTCTAGGTTGAGACAATACTAATAGTGAGTCAAAAGCCTATGGTAAAAGATTGACATGAGTGCTGTATCATGTATTTGTATATTATTTTCTAGTACATATTGCTTTTTCAGTTGTCTTGTTTAGGATATATTTATAAAATTTCAAATGTATTTTGACGTATTTTGTTTGGTACATCATTATAAGCCCAATAGTAAATTTGGATTATAAACAAATTCAGATTTTTGTATTATTATGTTGAATAATATAGTATGAATAGAATAACAGTAACCATACATTTGTAAGAGAAGTGGCGGTATTAAAATTTTTTTTTTTTTTAAATGTAAATCCTTAAGTTTGAAAGTACATGAAACTTATTATTATAATTAGAATAATGAGGAGTGTGTGTGAATGTAACTGAAATAGATAAAAAGAAATTTTTTTATTGAAGATGCGCCGGCTTAAAAATACTACGGTGGATTAACCATTTGTTAAGTCGAAAAATGCAGGATGCATTTGTATAGAATAATATATAAAAGTAAAAAAAACACATGAAAGTGAAGAGAGAAAGGTTTAATAAGTGGACAATAATTTAGAAGTTATAACATGGGTAAGTTACAAAAATTGTGTACAAAAAAAAATGAAGGTGTTACAATAAATAAATATGACAAAAATTTGAAGAGAAAGGAAAAATGGACCTGTAGAAAAGACAAGAAACAAAACAAATGGACAAAAAGTTGTTTAACATAAGAACAAAATATTCGACTAAGAATTCTTCGAGATACACGTACGAAGGAATTGACGAAGATGGGATGATCATGCCTTTGGTTTTCACATATCTGTGGTGTTGGCATTTGAGTACAATTCAATAGAAGAAGCTACAAATATACAATACGATGTGCAAATTGAATTAAGTTATAGCAATAAAACTTAAGTATTACTTTTGTATAGCTAAACTAAATCCAGGATAAAAGTGTAAGCTAATATATCGTTCCCAGAAGATGCTAAGGCATGGTATTTGGATTCAGAAAAGGAGCACACTGTTTTGTAGATTCTACAATATCAACATTGGTTTTTGGCATAGCTTGAGAGATTGTACAATCTGTTTTTCAAAGTAAAACTGGAGAGACTTCTGGACTTCACAATGATCAAATTTGTATCAAGAGCTTGAGTCGATGCAAGTACAGAATATGAACAAAGGATATCTGATGATGGAACTTAGCAACTGCCTTTGAAGAATTCAGGCTTGTAATTGTGGAGTCTGGTCAGATGAATAATTGTCCAGTAGTATGAAGTACCTGTTGAAGAGTCATTCCTCAAAAAATCGGTGAAAGAATTGTCAAGGTCTGACGGATCAGACATTGTGAAGGAACACTAAGCAGGAAATTAGCGGGACTATCGCTTAAATTTTCAGTGTAGATTCTTTGATAAGGCAACCTATAAGTTCCTTAGCAGAATTGATGAAGCAATAATATAAAGCACTACACGGAGTATAGCATACAGGGAAAAAAAATCTCATTTATCTTTTTAAAGAGAGCACGACGAAGTAAATATAAGGAAGTAGATATATGTGGCCTATAAGAAACCATTATTGAACAAAGAAGAAGTTTCAAAGAAGACACATACAAACTTTGTCCCCAAACTTGAAGACTCGACTGGATGGTGAAGAATAGTTATTCGAATTAGGGCTTGAACGGTGGTTTCACTTCATAAAACACATATAACCAGTGTTTGGAAATTATAAACAAAAACAAAGTAAAACACATACTTCATTCTAATTGTACCTTATTTCCATATTTCTCATCGAACCATTGATTGTCATTTTACAACTTAAATTCAATTTAGAACCAAAATTTTGCTATCTGTAAACAGTTAGTTAAGACCTAACTTTGTGCACCTCCAAGTTGTTGTAGAGCATTGATAAAATGCTGATGCATGCATTTCAGGTGACCAACATCTCCTCTGCTTTCTCCGCTGTCTGCTCATGCAATTTAATTGACAATTAGTTGCGGAAGATGAACTTCATTCACTGCAACTGGATACCGAACTCAAACCATAAGACTCAATATCGTGGCTCACATTCTTTATTTTTGGTGTACTAAGAGAGAGGACTGCCGCTCCAGGGAAATCATTCCTATCTTCCTTCCTTACTGTCATCGCTGGAAAAGTAGCATTCCCTTTGACATCTATAAAACCCCTTTCCACTATTGCTCTGTTATTGCTAGACTGAAACAAATCATCCATCAAATTCGTTGGCTGATTATTTTCTTCAGCTCTTTATTTGAACCAAAAAACATAAACAACAACAAATGCATTACAACATATACATAAGAATATAGATTATAACAGATTATATGAAAAGACTGATTTTGTTTCATATCCTTTGTTGTCTTGTTTTAAGGCTCTCTCGTTCTTGCCGAATTCAATATCCTTGCAAGGATTTTGATTATCAGAGTTGTAGGCACCCTATCGTTGAGTTTATTCCTAACAGAGAGAGGGTTGATAAATCAGCAGCTTCAAATACCTTCGAGAGAGAGGAAAAGGGAAAGGAAAAAGGCAAAGGTTAGGGCTACATTTCTTTCTAGGGAGACATAGTAAATAACATTTCTTCGAATAAAGATAATGTCTTTAATGGGTTAGTATTTGAGGTGTGTGTCATCATAATATTACATTTGAGAAAGCTGGGTTTGGGTTCTTGGATTTGGGGGAAACAGGTGGTTGCACAGTGGAAGTTTGAGGGGTTAAAGAAATAGAGTTGGGGGAGGGAAATGAGTGCTCAGGCTCGGCGATGGGGGTGGACACCGGTGGTGATAAGTTGACAGTAAATTAAAGTGGATTGAATTCAAGTAATTCATTAAGAATTCCAATGGCCAAATGATCAAAATGAAGTAATTGAAGAAGAAATTGATAGGAAAATAAAAAAATCTAAGCTCTGAAGAGCATCGCAACTGAGAAGCATCCATCTATCCTCCTTCTGCTGGCGAAATTTGAAACTGGCTCAACTGGAGCAGTTATTTCTGTCGTATCAGCATTTAATCCATAGAGTTCTTCAAAAACAACTGGAGCATTTGTTTATCAACTATATTAGATGATAGACATTGACTAAAGGCTAAGATATGGAAAAAAATCATTAACAATGTTCTGATCAGCTTGCTTATACTCCATTTGACAGAAATCTACATAAGTTCAGTAGAAAAGCACAGTCCAACAAAGATTTTGATGCGAAGTCAAAATGTACCCATTTCAACTAAGATTTTTATGTGAACTCAGAATTAAAGAGGTCAATATTTAGTTCATAGGAAAAATGGAAGGCAGGAAAAGGAAAGTATCAAAACAATTTTTGATGTGTTTGACAATCTGGAAATGAGAAGCACCATTAGTTAAGTACATACCTTATTCCCAATCTATTCAGTTCAATTCATAAAACTGTTTCTTCAAATCTGTTGCTTTGCCTTTTACCATAAGATCCAATAAAATCAAACCTGCAGTTAGAAATATCTCGATTAAAGATAACTCATGAAAAATGAAAAATCACTGATATCATTCAAAAGCAGGAACTTTTCTCCATGCTTTAGTTATAGAGGCACAATGTCTCTCAGCAATTTATTGGCACCCATCAATTCTCTGTTGAACATATAAGTAAAGACCTGAGTTGCAATGTTCAGCAGGATATTTAGAAAGAACCTTAACTCTGTCCAGAAAATTAAGAAGAGATGAAACCATGATGAGCGTGCATTTGAAATTGGGAAAGGTTGGAACCACAAGTAAGTGATATCAGCATCCAACAATAACAAACTTGTGTCTCAAAATATTCAACATGTAGTATGACCCATATCCCTTACCAATTGATGCATTAACATGTCTTTAAACATCTTCTAAACTAATAACATTACCCAAAATATGACTCTTCTCTGAACTTTTCAAATCAATAATCTATTTCGGCAACCATGAAAATTACATTCTTGACTATGTAATGTTATGGCTAGTTACTTCATAAGCAGAAAACTTCTATAGTGGTTCATGACTGAAATGTTTACCCAACTCTTTTGCTATGTATTGGATGTGTAGAGCAGAAATCTTCCCCTGCAATCATGATATCTTATCAGTTATGGGAAGAGGTAAAAATAATATATTAATCCCAGCAATAACTTACATTTTCATCTTCGTCATTAATGTAAAAAGTTTTTATCAGATCTTCGCCAGTGTTTTTTTTTCCAAATTTGATTGTCATCATGTGACAAAACTCATCAAAGTCAATAGCACCACTGCCATCCTTGTCCGACCTAGTTATCATTGTTTTAATTTCCTGTAACAATGAAGCCAAAAGTTTAAACCAGACAGGCCTTATTGCAAAAAAAAATACAGGTGAAACTAAAGCATTACTACCGATGACCAGTAATATTAAAAAGGTTTCACAGATTGACAAAATGTAGATAGTATTTGTATCTACAGAATAATATATTATTTGTGTAATTTATGTAATGCCAAGGCACCTGGATGAAGTGTCACTGAACTTTAAAGACTCCAGAACCTCAGTATATACAACATTTTTTGTACATGACGAATGTTCTTTGTTCTGATTGCTCGGCTTCAAAAGTATTTTAATAGACTGACTTGTTTTGGCTCTTGATAAGGCAACATATAACTGACCGTGTGAAAAAACAGGATTGGGTAGATATAGACCAAGGAAGTCTAATGTTTGTCCTTGAGCTTTGTTTATACTCATTGCAAAGCATATACGAATGGGAAACTGTGTTCTTTTAAATCTGAAAGGCGTATCATCAGTTTCTGAAGGTATAAAAGGTATGCGAGGTAAGAACACTCTTTTTCCCTTGTATTCTCCAACAGCAATCTCAGCATGAATAACATTTTTATCAAAATGTCTACATACAAGTCTTGTTCCGTTACACAGTCCCTCTGAGGGATTTATATTTCTCAACAAAATTATTGGGCAGCCAGTCTTCAAGATTAGCTCATGTGGTGGAACACCACTTGGTGTAAATGAATTTAAGAAATCTTCATTGAAACTAATATCATCTGCATCAAGCGGCTCGTCAAAACTGTAGTATGTAAAGGATTCACCAGGGAATTTATTTATCAACAAAACATTAATAAAATCAACATCTTCATTTTTGGGGCTTAAAATGACTCTGTTCATCATCATATTGGTATTTGTAATATAAGAGGGCAAATCTGGAAATACTGCATCAAGCAAGTTCAGAACAGAGTCATTTTCATTCACATATGGTATCACCAGTTCTGTAGGTAGTTTTATGAAGCCACATGTGTGTACTACCTCAGTCCCATTTCCAATACGCAACAAATAATCTGAGAAAATCTGATCTGATTCAGCACGTACATTGTTGATCAACTTGAACTTGATGATAAAAGGCCATAAATATGAATTGATGAGAGTTGCATCGAGAATATCTTTTTTTCTACCTTTTTTTACGATAGGCAATACCTGGCGAAAATCTCCTCCGAAAACAACAACCTTTCCACCAAAGGGTAAGTCAGACTCACAGACATCACGTAGAAGTCTATCCAAACACTCAACAATAGATTTGTTTACCATTGGAGCTTCATCCCATATAATTATTGTAGAATTTCTACAAAGATGAGCTAATGATGATTGTTTGCTAATGGCACATGTTGTTTCATTGTTTACAGAAATAGGAATCTTGAACCGAGAATGAGCAGTTCGACCTCGTGGTAGCAATGCAGCAGCAACCCCAGATGACGCTGTTGCAAGCCCTATTAGTCCTTTTGATCTGACGGTTGCAAGAAGGGTCTTGTATAAAAATGTTTTACCAGTTCCACCTGGACCATCAATGAAGAAAGCAGCATTTTGTTTTGCCAACGTAAATTTCATAATTTCTTCGTACGCACATCGTTGTTCTGTATTAAGCATATGTTCATTTGATAGGTCTTCTTCACATATAGGAACATTTAATTCATCCGAAATTAACTTGGGAATATGATTTATATGTTCAGAAGATAGATTTGTGTCAACAAATGAGAATTCATCAATTGTTTTCCCATAGGACTGTAAAAGATTATCTATATCATGTAATGCTCTAACTTCAGCTTCTTTCATCTCCATCTTTGAGGTCAACATATCTTCGAGCATATGTTCTCTAAACGAAAGCCATAGTTTTTTTGGATCATGGGGATCACAAAGAGCAAGAATGGTTCCAAATAATTGGCGTAATGCGTACGGCATTTGATAATGGGATGCCTCTTCCATACACAAATGACAATCAGTGTCTTCATTGAGCAAACCATGTAACAAAGCAGCGTCTCGAAAAGTTGCAACCTTTACACCATTTACCATTTTCAAATCATCATATGATCCTGTTCCTCTCACATGATTAAGCAACTTTCTTAAGTAATAACGTTCTCCTTCTATGATACTAACATGGACAATTCTTCCAATCACTTGTAAATTTTTTTTCCTAGGCGACCAAATTTTTGCTTGTTTATCCCACACATAGTACTCTGGGAAGTCTCTATACAAGATCGTTTTAGAAAATGGATAAGTCATGTTCATACGGAAATATTCGGTTAACATTGTTTTTTTATAATAGTCTGTGTCCACAATTCTGTTTAGATCATCGACATCTTTATATGTCACAGAATGGGCATTTGGCAAATGTAATTGAAGCGAGATCACGGATGGAGTCATATCATATAGGAGAAATGCATATATACGCCACATTGCCTCGGGAGGAGAAATCCATCGTGCTGACTGGTACAATTTTATTTCATCATATACATCAGAAGTGTTTGGTTCGGTCACAGAGAAGTTAACTTTATCATGACCCTTGTAAATGTATTTATACATGTATTTTACAGATTTTATTGAAGAACAAATTTCAACATTTATATGACAACTATACTTTGACAACAAGTATGCATTATATGGAACAACCCATTCATTACCTAAAAAATGATTGCGCACCTTTGCAGACCTGTAATTGTTTCTACGCCTATAGGTTGGATAAGAATTGTTGCCTATAATAGTTCGGTCACAAAATTTTTTTGGGAAATCAAATTTACAAGTATCATTATGTTTCATACAAACGTTTTTAGGATTTAAAACTCCGCAAGGTCCGTGCATCATATGTTTTATTACAAGAGAATATAAAGATGCATGCTTTTGCTCATCAGGTAATTCGGCACTAACTATTGTATCTACAGAATCCGGTGTTCTCAATTTATCTTCATTTTGAAGGATTATCAAGAAATGTACATGTGGAAGACCCCTTTTTTGAAATTCAACAACATAAATATAAGCATTAACATGACCGAAAACATTCCTAACTAACAAATCTTCCTTTAATGCCTCAAGTTTTGCTCTAAAAACTCGCACAACCAGATCTGGTCTATTTTGGGCTTCATCGTTATGACCTAGATGCTCAGTTATTTCAGGCCAATTTGGATTGCAAGTCATCGTCAAGAAAATATCTGGTTTACCGTATTTTTGCACTATGCACATTGCATCCATATAACGTGTTCTCAAATCTCTCGGGCTGCCTAAAAAAGTTCGAGGCAATACAATTCTGCGGCCAATCTTTTCACCTCTCGACTCTCCGAAACGAACACTATCAACAAGACCTTGATATAATTCAGCTCGAAGAGCAGTTTGGTTGAGACGGAAGTAGTCTAATCTAGAAGTTTCAATTTTTACATACATATCAACAACAAATTGTTGAAGAAGTCTACCAGAATGCAACAGTATAGAATCAAGACCTGGACGAACCTGAAGTTTATAACAATAGTATTCTCGGCATGATACATTGGCTCTGCTGTTACGACCATGCGAAACTGAGAAATAAACCAATGAACTTAAGTAAAATATCGTGGAGAAATTGAACGATATGATAAATAGTTTAAAGGAATGAAGAAAACCTTTGAGTTCATTGTTGATCAAGTCTTCTGGACAAAGAAAGCTGTCAGGGTTAATGACACCATCATTATTACAAAAGGAATCAGAGATTTTTTTTTTAGTTACTAACTTTATGCCGCGATGCCAACCAGATTCCCCGTATGGGAACAACAATGGGTATTGCAATGGGTCATAACATCCAAAGTAATGATGGATTTTATGATGTTCGCCAGTGACACAATGGACAACAATATCACGTGCAGAAAGATTTGTTGTGTCATTAGTATCAACACAAACCATGGCAACTTGAGAAACACTGGGTGCATTGTATCGTCTTTGGTCAAGACCAGGATCGCACCGAATCCTAATTGTTTGTGATTTCAAATTACTGCAATTCCCGAGGCTACGAAAAAACTTCACATATGGGTTTATGCTTAAGATATTAATAAGTTTAGTGAGTGTAACCTCAGTAAGGTTGTTTCCAAAAGACAATCTGTTATTAATTTCTTCATCGCTATCAAAAAGGTATAATTGTAAGTACGAAGGAGTGTTTGTTGACGGTATTATATCATTTAGGAAATGATATACCTGTCCCTGAATTCGAAATGTATAAATCCCATTGTAGTCTTGAAAAAGACTCTTATCACAATGTACGCCAAAAGAGGTCATTGAGAAATTACAGTTATAACTACGTACATACCTTAGGAAATTCGTGGTCTCTTGACAAATTGAAGTGAATAACAATGCAAGTTCTTTAGGTGGGGCATAAGATTGTAAGTGTACCTGGCCGTCTGAACAACAAAATCCCTTACTTTCTTTGCTAAATTTAATGGCACCACAGTGTACACAAATAGTTCGAGGAGGCAAAATATTATACGAAGGGAGCTTGTCCATATCAGAAGACCTGCATACTGAGATTGGAAAATAAGGAAAAAAATAAATTTGGAATACTAATAACGATTAACCATTTTTAAAGATAAACGATGAAAACCTAAAATGACGAAAAGGTCAGAGAATATGAGATACACGCACCAGAGGAGTTAACATCTAGATGTACACATGAACGACGATTACTCAATCGCGGTCTCTTTGTAGCATGACTACCTTCGGTACATTCAGCTTGATCTGAGGAACTAACATCTAGATGTACACCTAAACGACGATCACTCATTCGCGGTCTTTTTGTAGCACAGTTACCTTTTGTACAAGTTGCTTTAGCTGATGCACAGTTTCCTTCATAACGTTAACACCACATCATAAACCTATAGAATCTTGATTCAAAAGTATACATGAAATAAAATAAATAGATGTAACTTGTTGCAGTAGGAGGAACAGCTGAATTTGATACATCATTGTGAAGGAACTTCAAGCCTTTTTTATGATTCTGCTTCATCAGTGAAGTTGAAGAACGAAGGGAATGGAAGGTGCGAGGAAAATATATACGCCCTTAAAATAAGTTCGAGTCACTATTCAACAGTCTGAACATAGCTGACATCAAATAGGATAAAATAAGCACATAAGCAAAGCTTTTTATAGCCGAAATGTGGTTGCCTTTGATATAACTTGGAAATTATGAATATTACAATCAAGTGAACTACTCAAGTGAAAACTAATAATCGAATGTAATTCAATTTTTCTTCTAGAAATAAATTTTGAGATTGCGACGACCATGTACGATGTGCATATCATAGGCAGTGTACCTTTAAAAAAGCATGAACTTGAAGGTCTTTTTTGGTCTTTAATTTTGAAGCTAAACTATGACAAATCAAAGGGATTTAAAATATGTTTTTAGCTTATCAGGGTCTTTAGTGAATTTAGTAGGCAACAAATATTTCTCGATGTTTATGATATTCTGTCTATTTTTATTTGCAGAACATAAGCATAAATATGCGAAACAAAAGGATGATGTTTCAGGGATTTCTAATGAAAGGTCAAGAATAATAATTTTATGCATTTGTCCTGAGCTATAAACTTTCATGACTATTTAATTTTTCGTTTTATCACTCCAAAGTGTATACATGTAGTACTATAGAAGCTACACCGCTAATGAATAACATTAATAAATTAGTATTTTAAGTTGAAAGCTTAAATAATTGACAGATTGATGTGTATTGATAGACATCTCTAAAAAGCCTCGGCACTAAATTATTCTAATGGTGTGGCATTTGATTTGTATTCCTTACTGGGATCAGCCATAGCTATATTATTTGATTAATTGATATACTTACAGTAACAGAACTCTATAGCTTATATAGCTGAACTTGATGCAACACTGTCAGAAAACTTGAAGATTTTTTTATGAATCCGCTCCATCAGTGAAATCAAATGACCAAGGGAACGGAAGGTGCGAGGAAAATATATATGGTCTTAAAATACGGTTGAGTCACTACTCAATAGTTTGAACACAGCTTATATCAAATAGGATGCAATAAGCAAATAAGTAAAGTATTTTATAACTCAAATGTGCTTGTATTTCATATAACTTGGAAATTACAAATATTACAATCAACTGAAATACTCGTGTGGAAACTAATAATCGAATCGAATCCAATTTTTCTTCCACAAATAGAATTTGAGATTGCTACGATTATACACGATGCGCATATCTTAGGCAGTGTGCCGTTTAAGAAGCACGAACTTGTAGGGAACCTTTAACGGCTGCGCGAGATGTATTCACAGGCGCCCTGGAAGCCGCTGCACTACCTGTGGACAGGGTATGAACAGTCAAATGAGCTTAGCCGTTTGTGCATGTATGTAGATTACATGAATAAAAATGTAGGGGTCCTACAAAATTAAAGTTTAAATATACAAGAAAAAACAAAATATGAACAAACAAAACCAATTTATTCATGTAAACGATAACTTACCAACTAAATCAAAAAAATATTTGATCCCCATAATTTTCAATGTCAAGATAAACAATTCCCTAAAATTCAAATCATCATAAAAAAACCCAACCAAAATTATGCAAAAAAAATGTTGCAACTCAAGAAATAGGCAGAATTGAGGAACTGCGAAGAATAAAACCTTACCTATACCAAACGAAATGGCTAGCAGCTGAATTAAGGTTTTGAATACTGTTATTTGGAAGTTGCTTCACATCCGAGTTGGAGAAGTATCGGTGACTGCTGGGTGTAGGTGATCAAAGTGACGCAGAGGGTGGAGAAGTATTAGTGTTGGGTTGTTGTAAACGGTAAAAGGTCCCGAAAATCGAATCAGCATAAAAAAACCCAACCTAAATTATGCAAAAAAAATGTTTCAACTCAAGGAATAAGCAGAATTGAGAAACGCCAAAGAATAAAACCGGACCTGTACAAAATAAAATGGCCAGCAGCTGAACCGAGGTTTCCAGTACTGTTATTTGGAAGTCGCTTCACGGCTGAGCTGGAGAAGTGGAGAAGTATTGACGCCCACTGGTTGTATGTGATTAAAGTGACGTAGAAGGTGGAGAAGTATCGCTGTCAGGTTGTCCTAAACGGTTAAAGGTTGCCGACTGGTTGCGATACAGGATGCAAGAGCTGGGAGTAGGATGTGGTGCGGAGCTGGAAAGGAAATGACAAAAGCTCTCTCACGATCAATTTTAAAAAAATAAAACACCAAAATATGAAAAACTACACGGGGCGGCTCGATCTCATGACCTAAAGATGAAAACAAATCACACTAAATCGTGAAGTTGGAGCTCTATCAGTAACCCGGAGGTGTACCAGTGATGGTGTGGGCCTATAGGGCCGGGTGCCTCTGTAGAAGATGGGAAAGGAATAAAAAACGAATAAAGGACTGCAAACACAAATATTTTACGGAGAGAGCTACTCTCCAGCAATTTCCCATAGCCTCGTTATGTACCGCCAGAAGCTTGAATAAGACGATGGGTTTTTGAAGTACCGAATGGATATTTGCAACGGTACAGTCAAACAAACATTGAACTCAATTAAATTCACCGTAGCTCGCGGAAAGCCCTAACCTAAATCCATACAGAGAATTAATATTAAATGGTATTCCATAACTAATTAGAATCCAAAACACAAATACAATTCACATAATCAAACCATTTAATCACAGAGTGTGCAGTTTAATTCAATTATCCATTTAATTAAGGACAATATTGAGCTTTATGTAGTTCTTCACCAGCACCGCGTTCTCCGAGACCTGACAAAATTTCCAATCTAGTGGCAGTTGAGGACCCGCTGAAGAAGCCACCGCTTCTCGCCGTCGACCTAGACGCCCTTCAATGAGTGGGTTTTCGGAATAAAAACTTGTCGAGATTTATAGAGGAGCGAGAGAAAAAACGCCAAAGAGATAGATTGGAGAAATTATTTTCCATCTGGCACTGAAGACCTGAAGTTGACAACTCACGGCGCGTCACGGAGAGTGAACTACTATCCAGTGATTTACGACGGATTATTTATGTATCGTTGGAAGCCTGAAAAAGATGATGGGTATTTGGAGCACGGAATAGAGAAACGGGGTTGGAAAAGGGAACGTAAATGCCAGGATTTCTGATTTGATTTGGATTGGTTTTGGTGAGAGAAGAGGCAGTGAAAAAAATAATAACTGAACACAGGAAAACCACACAAGAAGATTCGAACATTTCACGTCCGCGCGATATATCTTCAAAGGCATCCTTGAAACCGCTGCACCAGCCGTGAACAGGGTATGAACAGTACAATTGCCTGATCTCTTTTACATATAGTTAGATTAGATTAGATAGTTAGAAGATTAGATATATTAGATATAGTTAGATAGATTGAAACGGTACAGTCAAACAAAGAATGGACTCAATGCAGTTCACCCCAGTTTGCGGAAATCCCTAACCTAAATTCATACAGACAATAATTTACCACACAGAAAAACCATATAAGAACACTCGAACCTTTGACGCCCGCAGCAGATGTATTCAGAGGCGCCCTTGAAACCGCTGCACTACCTGTGAACAGGGCAGGAACAGTCAAATGAGCTTACTATCCAATGCTAAAGCATAAAAAAAATTTGGGACATCAAATCGTGGAATGATATTTGCAACGGTACAGTCGAACAAACATTAAACTCAATTAAATTCACCCTAGTTTGCGGAAATCCCTAACCTAAATTCATACAGATAATTAATATTAAATGGAATTCCATAACTAATTATAATCCAGAACACAGATACAATTCACATAATCAAACCATTTGATCACAAAGTGTGCAGTTTAATTCAGTTATCCATTTAATTAAGCACAATATTGACCTTCATGTAGTTCTTCACCAGCACCGCGTTCGCCGAGACCTGACAGAATATCCAATCTACGGGCGGTTGAGGACCTGTTGAAGAAGCCACCGACTCTCGCCGTCGATCTAGACGCCTTTCAATGAATTGGTTTTCGGAGTAAAAACTGGTCGAGATTTATAGAGGAGCGAGAAAAATAACGCCAAAGAGATAGCTTGGAGAAAATATTTTCCCTCTGGCGCTGAAGACCTGGAGTTCGCTACTCACGGTGCGGCACGGAGGGTGAACTACTCTCCAGTGATTTCCCACGGATTTTTGATGTATCGTTTAAAGCCTGAAAAAGATGATGGGGTGTTGGAGCACGAAATATAGAAACGGGGTTGGAGAAGGGAACGTGAATGCCAGCCTTTCTGATTTAATTTGGATTGGGTTTGGTAACAGTAGAGGCGGTGGAAAAAATAATAACTTAACACAGGAAAATCACACATGAAGATTCGAACCTTTGATGTCCGCGCGATATATCTTCAAAGGCGTCCTTGAAACCACTGCACCGGGCATGAACAGGTTATGAACAGTAAAAATGCCTAGCCTCTTTTACATATAGTTAGATACACGTTTAGATTATTGACAACGTGAATATGGTTGTGAACAAAATGTGTGTTTGAGTTAGTATTAAACTCCTGTTTGATAATCATTATTTTGAGAAAATAAAATTTTAATTAGTGATTTTTTTAAAAATATGTTGTTAAAATGTCGAATTTTTTTTTTAAAATTTATGTGCAAAATATTTTATTGTGTATATATGTGGTTAAAAATAAGTATAAGAATCAAAGAATTTTGAAACAATAATTGTCAAATAGGAGCTAAGTTTATACAACCAATGAGATGGTTTATTTTTGTCTTTCAGGCTCTGATATATATTTGCTAATAATAAAATTCAACTCTACTTTATTTATTTATGGGTTGTGCTACTTGTACATTATGTCATCCATTATGGATGCCATAATGTACAAGTAGAATTATCCTTTATTTATTTACCCTATAGGCTATATCACGAGAATTGATTCGTTTACTTGTACAGTGCTCGGTGCGAAATATCAACACCCATTAATGAGAAGTAATAAATTTAGCTAGCATTTCTCTAGTTTGTATTTAGTTGGCGTTTGACTCGAATAGTGAATTTTTGGAGAATGTATTGTTAAGAAGTAGGAAAAGAGTTTTGAATTTACGTGCATAATATTTTTTTGTACGAACGTGTAATTGAAAATAAATATAAAAAAAAAATATTGATTGTTAAAAGAGGGTTTAGTTATGAGATGCTACATGTAGCATTCCATTAGTTTTCCATATCAATTTATGAGCATGATTAAGATAATTAAGAGCATGTACGAGTCCATTTTTTTTTAATAAAAATGCATTTTGTAATCGTGATTTGATAGAGAATGTTCGGTTAAAAATAAGAAAAAAATTGAATTTACGTGTTATATAGGTGTGTTTGAGCCATATTATTTTGGAAGAATGTATTCTGGAATAGTTAGTAGGTTGATGGAAAATGTGTGGTCGAAAAAGAATGAAAATTTATTGATGTGATGAAAAATATTATTTTATTGAAGAACGTGTAGTTGAAAATGAGTAGAAAAATGAGAATGTAATTTTTAATATGTACCAAACAAGGGCATTTACTAAAAAAAATGTGTAGTTGAAAATAAAAGGTAAAAAAAAATATTTCAGAAATAATGATGACCAAACAAGGACTAACAACGCTAACGTCGAAAAACTTAATACGCGTGATGATGGAATTAAGGTTTGATTAGTTAGTAGTTATTTGAGGGATTAAGGTAGTGGGGAAAGAAAGTCATGTGGTCTGTTGGTGGTAGGGGCCATTCTTCCATGCCCACATCCATCACTCATTTGTGTGGGCACGTGTGTCAAAATCATTGGCTGTTTGTGGGGTTTAGTCATCCATATCTATACAATTGACGTCGTGTATGGTAAGTAACACTGAATGAGACTAAACGTTATTATAAATAAAATTTAATTCGTTTTTTAATTACTATAATTTTGTTTTGGCTTTTTTGCACTTGTCGTTTCTAACTTTTCAAAATGTTACTAATTTACTCTCAATATTTTTCGAAATCTTACTTGACAAACACTAATCAGGGGGATCGACTTAGAAGAATGATCGGTATGTTCAACAGATGCATTTGGTAAAACATTATCGATGTTACATAATATTTCTAGACCTTGTGTCACGTATTGATTGCATTTGTTCAACAACTTGCATAATTACATCTAGAATCACTTAGTCTATAAAAAGCCTCGTAAAAACTATGAAGTAACATGGGCTTGGAAAAGGTTTCTCCGACCAAGATGATGAGTGAGTTACTTATCCCCCGTTTGAGCCACATTATTTTTCTCATTTTCATTTTTCTACTTATTTTCAACCACACATTTTTTAATAAAATAATATTTTTCATCACATCAATAACTTTTCCTTCATTTCAACCACATATTCTCCATCATATCAACAGTAAAAATGCATTCTTACTCACAAAATGTGCACCAAACAAACTCTCAAGCTCAACGTATTGAACGTTTAATAGTTTAAATGTCGAAAGGAAAAAACCCACATATATTTCTAGAAGGTTTGGGTAAACTATTCGTCTTCCTTTACAACGAGATATTTTAACTATATAGTCACACAATAAAACATTTTAAGGAAAATTGCAATCGAGGTACCAAACCTTTCAATTAGTTGCAGACTTTGTCCAAACTTTTCATTTGTACCACCAACGGTATCAAACCTTTAAGAAAATCGCAGCTCAAAAGTCCAAAATAACTGTTTTCATTAGTTTGACCTCAAAAATCGTCAATTGACCCAAAAATTAAAAATATAATAATTTTCTTCAAATAAGATAAGGGCATTTGGAACATAATACATTTCTCTAATATATCAAAAATTTTAAAATGCAAAACCACAACTCTTACCCCCATCTCCTTCTTCCCCAACCCCGACACCCCCAAAAACAAAAGTCACCGGTCCAAACTCAAGTCCGACCACCACCAACCTCCACCGGCACTCCATCTTATCGTCCACAGTCAAACCACCACCACGTCACCCAAAATTAAGGGAGATTTCTCTCAATGATTATAAATTGGATGACTTTTCTAGGTGGTTTTCACATTTACCAAACAAAAGCAGTACCTCATTGGCTTCCTCACCTAGTAATAGTACATCACGTGCCACGGGATTCTTGAAAATCCCAACAACTTGTTCCCCGAATTAGGACTTGATTATCTTTTGGGAGGTACTGATAGTAGCTCTCGTTCCTCTGCCAGATTCAGATTTGAGGATCAAGTTTCAACCACTGCTAAAGGAAGAAAAATCCAAGATCATTCTTGGAGCCTTGACTAAGTGAAATTTCAAGGTCTCACTGGCTACGATTGGAAGCATCTGTCGGAGCAAGAATTCAAGGGAGATTTCTCTCAATGATAGAAGAAAGTGGTTGAACCTTTTGCAACCTTCACCTCCACATTCAAACGTGCGAGAAGACCCCAATCGCTACAACATTGGGCGAAGTTGAGGTTGTAGTGCAAGATGTGGCGACCAACTGCTGAGAGCTAGTTGTTTTTTTTTTTTTTTTGTTAGGTGTTGGGGTTGGGGAAGAAAGCAGTGTTCTAAAAGACGCGTCTAGTCAACCTTAGCGTGAGACGTGGTCAAAACGCCAAACCAAATGGGTTAACTTCTTATTTAGCGGTCAACGTCAATTGTAGACTGTTAAAGCGGGCCAAGGCACACATTACCTTTTTTCTTTAACAATTCTTTGAAGTTAAAAATTATTAAATGTTAATTTCTTCAGTTTGCCCTAATTTAAAATCAAAACAACCATTTGAACCTAAAAGTCAAGCGACCAATGAATCTTATTTACAGTAAATAATTTCTTGAGACACCCGAGTTATTAAAAGAAAAATTATTTACTTATCGAATTTGATGAAGAAGAGGTTACTGAATTGGAGTCCGATAAAGAGTTAGATAAAATTTAAGTTCCTATATTATTTACTTACTATTTTTTATTTAAATTTGAAACTTATATTTTTGTTGAAAAATTTGAAAAAAATGTATAAAGTTCCTATAAATCTGTTTTAAATATTTAGTAAATATTATTTTTAATTGATTAAAAATTAAAATAATATTAAAATAAGAAAACACATTTTCACACATATGCCTCGCCTAAACTCACCTAGCCCATAGCTCGGCCTCCACGTGTCGCTGCGCATTACGTCTTTTAGAACCTTGGAAGATGTGGGCAGGGGGTTGTGGTTTTGTTTTTTGTTTTTTTAAATTTTTTTATATAATAGAGAAATGTTTTATATCCAAAATGCACTCGCTTTATTTGGAGAAATTATTAGATTTTTAATTTTAGGGTCAATCGACGATTTTTAGGGTCAAATTAACGGAAACCGTTATTTTGAACTTGTGCTACAATTTTTTCAAAGGTTTGGTACCATGGGTGGCAAACATGAAAAATTTGGACAAAATTTGCAACTAACTGAAATGTTTGGTCTCGACTGTAATTTTCCCAATATTTTATATGTAAAGTAAAAACTTTTCTCTATTTTTTAATAATACATTCTTACTATTTAAAATATCATTTTTTTCTTCTTAACAATGATCATCCAACGAGGGCACTTTGGTAGTATTAATTGTGTGGAGAATAGGAGAAGAAACTTGATGGGATGGGCGGGGAGCGGGCCCCTTAATTGTAGGCGAGTTGTTATTGGGTTTGGTGGGGTTGCACCCTCACTCACTGCATGTGCAGAAGTGGTCTTAAGTCACCTCAACTGTAGGTCCTGTTTGGTAGCATTCTACAAACAGATATTGGCTCACTAACTCGACATGTCTCATAATTATCTTCAATTATTTTCTCGTCACATGTTGAAAACCCATTTTTGTTTCTATAAGTCAAATGGATCGAATTCATCCACCTCGTGATATGTATTATTGTACTTAAAAGTCATTTACTTACTTATTTTACCCTTTTTTTTTACTCTTCAAAAAAAGTAATTTTTAACTTAATTCTAGAAAATAACCTTTACACGTGCTCGTAACTATCGAGATTTAAAAAGTTAAGAGGTTTTGATCTTGAAAGTATAGGTTGGAGATGCTAAGAAGTCGAGAACTCAAAAGACAAGAAATATAAGTTGAGATCCAAGTGTCAAGTTATACATAAATTTAGGTCTCTGATCGTAATTTTTCTATAACTTTCGTAATAGAATGTGAAGAATGCATGGAAATGGGACTTTTAATTCAAATTGCACGTAAATATTTAAAGAAGTTAATTTCTCGTCACGCCAACGTTATAAGGTAACAATGATTAGAAGATATTTGTCAAGAGCTCTTTCTAAATAAATATTTATTGGTAGGAATATATAATTCTTTATCGAAATATTTTATTCTAAGACTATGTCTATAGCCTATATTTTTCGTGAAAAATGAAAAAAAAATAAAAATTCTATTTCCATGTTAAACACTTGTTTGATAGCCAAAATTTGGCATTGAAAATGTTTTCTCCCCTCCCCACCAACGCACCCATTTTCTCTCTCTTGGATGAATTCATTTTCCCACATTTTTTGGTGGGAAAATGAATTCCAGCTCCTGGGCAATTTTTTTTTTTTATTTCAATGGAAATAAATTTCATAACCAATTGTAAAAAAAAAAAAAAATTCACTTTAAATGACAATTTTCATGTAAAATGAAGCCAAACGAACACTAAAAATGGTGAAAAAATATTTTTCAAGCAAACTTATTTTATTTACTTTTTGGCAATGACAATAAATTTCATAACCAATTGTTAAAAAAAAAATTCATTTTAATGAACAATATTCATGTAAAATAAAGCCAAATGTGAACAAAAAGATCCAAAATTTTAAAATTTTTTGAGTGGAAAATTATACCAATCAAACACACTTAATTAATAATTCCCTGAAAAACAAATTCTAGACAGTTATTTTCTATGAAATTCATTTTCTTTCTACTCATTTTCCACCCTTGCAATTAAACGAACCCTAATATTTTTTGATTGCATATATCGTGATATATGAGTTTCAATTTAAAAATATTCTTTTGAATTCGTTAAAATTTTAAAGATGCAGAGAGCATTGCTCGGTCGAGATGACAAACAAATGGAGAAAGCCATTTATGTTGTTTTGTTATAAAAATTATTTTGTTTTTATCTTAACAAGTTTAGAAACAAGGGACTAAGATGAAGAAGGGAACAAATTCAATTTTTTTGAATTACAGAAATGCAAATTTGGATATGATTTTGAAAATAATTTTAGAATTGTATGTTCTTGATCTAAAATATACGTGTAAAAGAATTGTCAATTAGGATTTTGTGGAAATTATGCAATCTACATGTTTTTGTAATAAAATTTCTATAATTACATGTTAAAGAATTTTATCCCACAAATACTAAAATACTGTAGTCAGGGGCGGACCCACATAGGGTAGTGTGGGGTCAAAAAAAAAATTGAGTTTTTTTTTTTTTTTTTTTCCCCTCCTAACCTAAACAATTTTGAAATCTCATTTTTGATCCCAAAAAAAATTTGTCTCGATCCGCCCCTGACTGTAGTGAAAAAGAAAACGTTAAATCACTTAACTCCTAAAGGGGATAATCAGTTGGCTGCTGATTTTACTCGACCAAACAAGCTACTCGTAGACAATAATCAAGGTCAAAATCTCGAAATAAGCGACTCTTCATATTCACTTGTATTCACCATCATCTAGAATCAACTCAAAAAAATTTGAAAATGAGGGATGAATGTCATCTGTATATAATTGTAAATAAACTGCTTTATACATTTTCATAATTGAAATTGGAACAAACATCTATAGTGTACGAATATCAACAAAAATAAATATTCAAGTATGCATCAATTTAGATAGAATAATGTTATTTATCATTATGATGATGGAACATCGATGATGTGTCAATTTATGCGGAATAACAAGATAGAACAGTTCAATATTTATAAGAGAGACGACGAGTAGAGATAGAGAAAGTGGGGGATAATAAGTTGCTACATCACTGATATTCTATCATCACGATAATAAATAGCATTACTCATTGAGATATATAATACCATGTTTTGCGACCTAAAATTCTGAATTATAAAACAATGTAATTTATATATATTTAACGAATTTGATAGTGCCCAAACCCAGATTTTCTCATCATCAATTTGTAAAATCATACACAGAATCACAAACAGCCCAAATACACAATTGTGGATTAAAGATTTTGTCTCTTGGATCCATTTCATACATGATAAGATGGGCATGTTCATCCCTTTTTTCTGCTTCCATTGGCATGAGTTAGAGTCCTCTCCTGCAGGAACCTGGCACCTTCAGCTGATCTACGACCGCCCTTGCTTTCAGCTGCATTTTGCTTTGATTTTCTTCAATGGACCGCCTCTATCTCTACTCTAAAGGGGCTTACGCACTTCGATTCGCTGCTGTATGTGTATGCACCAAAATCCAATCATTGTGCATACATCTGTGGTGGCTCCTTTCATTTAGAGTTGTTTAAAACGAAAGGAAAGGCTCTTCCACTTCTATTTACTATATACGCTGTTCGACTGAACTCGTTGGCTCCGCGTTCATGAAATTCCAAGACCCCAACAATTCTTCGATCTAAATTTCGGGCGTATGCAATTCGTTCTGTGATATTATCTTTAACTCTTAGTCTCAAAATTGATAAGATTTGTTACAGCACTAGCGTGCTCTTGACACCTGTAGCAAAGATGATACACGTTGTGCGTAATGTTTGGGGATTCAAAAAATCTCAGTCACAACATATTGCTTGGGGTCTATTTTTAGAAGATAGTGTTGCTAAATATATTCATAAACATTCAAGTATCTCTAGTTAAATTATCATAACATAGTAAAATATGAAATATTTTTTCGTAACGATGCAAATACGAATTTTTTCCATAATAGATATTCAAATCTAGTTCAATTGATCTTGAACTTAATGAGCATACATTTTAATAGCCCAATTGCTAGACGATTTGGGGCCACGGGTGTATCTAGAATGGGCTAATATATCAAGAAGAGTTTAAAATGTACTAGACCCCTCCCACTGTCCGACTTGGACTCTCCCTGACCAGGCTGCGCCGTAGGAGAGTTGCTCTTTGAGTTGGATCGTGCCCCATCCACAGCTCTAGGGACCCGTGGCCCAACTGGCTTCCTTTGTATGGCCCGAGCAGACCTTTTACAAAAATGAGGGTTCTTTTTTATTTTACCCGTAGAATCTTAGGTAACAAATTCTTAAAAACTACTCTTTCCGTCCCATTTATGTAGGTCGATTTTCCTTATTTTCTTGTCCCAATTTTACGGTCACTTTTTTTATTGAAAATATTTTGTTCGTTTACTAATATACTCTTATTTAATTTGTCTAATTATAATTTACTACTACTAGTTGTTGATAATTAAATGAGGATAAATTAGGAAAGTTTTTGGTAAAAATTGATTGTTCAATAACACTAAATAATGTTTCTTAATCCGTGTGGAAAAACAAAATCGACCTATATAAATGAGGCGGAATGATTATATAAAATTAATCCATTAATCATGACCTAAAAATGTTAGAGAATTGAAATTCACATATAATATAGGTAGGAGTGACAATTGACCTAGTCAAGCCAACACACGGGACAACCACCCAAGGACTTTACTTGCCAAACTCGGCATGGTCCATAGGCTTACGATGAAACAAGCGAAATGGTTCATGGATCAATCTCTCACGAATCGGCTCATCAATACAAGAGCGACTCGACCCATTGTCATTTCTAATTGTTGTGAACCGAGGACTTGAGGTTGAAGAACGGAATTATGTTGTGAATGCAGAGGAAGGGACAAAATGTTTGTGTTAGTTATGTTTGCTCTTGACTAGAGGAGAAGATACATTTTCTTTCTCATTCTTCATTTTATACCCATTTAAAATTTAAAGTTGTAGGTCAATAAAGTCGTACGATAACGGCAATTTAACTCTTATTAATATATAAATAAAATAATTCTTTTATGCCAAAAAACAACTTTTTATGAGTTAAAATTGAAATAATTTATTTATTTTGAAAGAGATGTCACCTTGTAAAATAACACTTCCAATTCGAAAGCAAAAAATTAACTTTAAATTGGACAATCTTCTGCCTTCACTCTACTTTCCGAATTATTTAAAAATCCAAAAAATCGAGGACAATGTATGAACCCCAACTACATTTGGCAGATTTACAGGAAAATGGAGGTTTCGGGTCGGACCCAAACTCATCGTTATCCAGCGCCGACAACCGCTCGCCTCTCGGCCGCACGCTTCCTTCTCTTTCAACCGCCGCCGCGTTCTCTTCAACGATCTTGTTGAGATGGCCCCTCTTGTTCAGTCACTCATTGTACTTACACGCACTTCCTCTCTATATGCATTTTAGTTTAATCATTTTTTATTTTTTTCTGAAAAAAACGTACGTGAAAAAACTGGATTTTTTGTATTTTATTTTATATGAGTTGATGAATTTGTATGAGGCAATTATGTAGGATCGGAAAGCTGATCCTTCATTTACGCGACCAGGTTCTATGATCTGTACCAAGATGCCTAGTAGAAAATCGCTTCGAAGAAGGTAACTTTTTCATTTTTATTTTTCCTTTATTCGGGTTTGATGTGTAGATATTATTGTGGCATTATATGGATAATAGTATTTTTCGTTCTGCATTACTTAAATGGTGATTTTTTTATGCCGAATGTTCTGAGTTATGCCTATGGCCTTGATTATTGGCTCAAAATCATTTTGTTTATGAGGTACAACTTTGGGGCAAGAGAGGGTTTTCACTAGTGAGCCGAGCCAACTCGTTTTTTAGTTTTATCTTTTTGTAAATTCGTAAAATTCTAAATTATTTTTAATAATATAAATTTTATGCAATTTATACTAAGTATAAAAAATTTACAACTCTCCCTTTTCAGGGTTTAGGATCAACTACAATTAACGTAGATGGAGTTAAAATTGTACACGAATAAAAAATTTCGCGTACATTTTTTTCCAAATAAATGAATATAAAAACTTACAATATCTTATCATTGGATATGCTATAACTCTTTGGCCATTATGCTATCAACTTGTTCTTAAAGATGTAATTCTGCACATTCTCAGTCTTTCAAGCATATTAGAGCCTCCAATACGTCTTCTTTTAGTCTTGATCGTTCTCAACTAGGAATTTACTAATAAGTAATTGACTTGATTTTAAGCTTTATTCAAGCATGCTTCAATCTTAGTATTTCCCGCCCTTTTTCTCCTTTTCTTTTTAAGCCAGCTTCCTTAATTATCGACTCCTATATTTTGGAGTGCAAGGTAGTGGTTTGTGTTAGAAAACTTAAATTACAACTATCACTTAGATTTTGGCATGCGTACCATGGCTATGTAAAAAATAATGAAAACACCAATGGCTATAGTATTTTTAAACACAGGCACAATGTATTGTCACTTCGTAAGTCTATTATTCCTTGCATCAGAGTTGTTGCCGTGTCTTGAGATCCTAATTGCCACGGTTCCGTTGCGTCACAAGGAGCAATTGTGAGGAATAGCCATTCTAGAACAATCATTTGCTTTGGGTCTGCTGGAATTGTTTGAAGTATAAAACCATGGAAAAGTAAATTTTGTGTTAACTTCGGTCAAATATTCAAACTTGATCCGATAGTCAAATTATGGAAATAAATCGACTAACTTGTTCTACTCGTCGAGTAGATCGTTGTGGTATACTTGAAATGACATCTAATTTTGGATGAAGGAGAAATTGGGGTCCAAAATTGGAAAGAAAGGGAAAAACTGACTGAAAAATTGTCTAACACCGTCGAGCGGTGAGGTTGTCACTCGAGCGATAGGCGAGCGATAGACTCTCTGTTTCTTACGCTCGAGTCAGCAAAAGCTACGACCTTTGACAAAGGTTGCTGAATTTTGAGGTGTGTCTCTTCACTCACAACCTCTCATTCTTTATAAACAAGGTCATTGGGACGTCCATTACTTCATCTCAATGATGTGCAATCATAGTATAACATAAAATTTCATCTTTTCCGAGCCAAGACTCTACATAAAACTCTGTTTTCCATTTCATTTAAGGAGTACAAAAATCAATCTTTGGTTTGTTGTTCTTGTATTTTGGAGTGTTACAAACAAAAGAAGATAGTCGTTGTATCTTGAGAGTTAATTGCCATCATCCTTAGGCATTGTTGCGGGGTAAAATCGACTTAAGGATAAAGAGTTCAACTCTTGCCTCGACTTTGCATTCATTTCACTTGGTGTTACTTTGTCCTATTCATTGGCATTTTATTAATCATTTCTTTGATGTTACTCTATTCAAATTTTGGTAAGGTTGGTAAGTTAACTTTAGTTTTAAAGTCATCACTCAAATCCATTTTTTTAATAAAAAATCTTAAGTCAATTTTGAGTGATAACTTTATATTTGATTTTTATTCGGTTAAACTGATTTCGTTTTGGTTTAACTTCTTCTATTCTTTCTCGAATCTTGATTTTGTTGGATTATCTTCTGTTTTGTGTAAACATAAATGAATACGGTTAACAATATCGATACGTTTTCAAATGATACATCGAATATGGGAACTTCGGCAAGATTTATACCTAACTAACTTGGTTCCTACCGTTGTGGTTCTTTGGTTGCGGTTGCCCTTTCCACCGTTCATAGAAATTTCGTTCCATATGGAGAGAAACTGGAGAAGTTTTGTGGGTTGATTTCAAGAGATGACAATAGAAAATGTTGTTCTATCTCACAACTTTAAACTCAGCAAAATTCTTGAAGGAAGATGCTCCCTCCGTGCAAGAAGGGGAAAATAATAGTGTATTATTGATAGTATTGGATGCTTGGAAACATTCAGATTTCTTATGCAAAAACTACATAGTGAATGAAATCTACAAAGGAATTATGGGAGTCTTTGAAGAACAAATACAAGACTTAAGACGCTGGAACTAAGAAGCTTATCATGAGTAGTCTTTCTTTGAAAAATGAATGTCTGAGTACAGTGTTTTCCTTGCCCTTCTAGGCCAACTATACAACTAACATGCATTTTATAATGGTATGGAGCAAAATAAGTTACATTTTCTGTTCATGAATTCAAATTGGGTTATGAAGTTGAAATTTTTGCTGCAGGTGATCCCGACAAAAAGGCAGAAGGACCAAAACAAAAATGCAGTGAATGATAAAGATGGACGTGCTGGTGATTTCTCCTTTCAGAAAAGGATGGACAACAGTTGGCATCACTTAGGGAACAAGTGGAAGATCTACAGAGAAAACTTTTAGAAGAAGAGGAACTTCTGAAATCAATGGAACTTTCAAAGAAGGAGATGGTATCCATCCATAATAAACTTAAAAACAAGGATGCAGAAAAGGATTGTTTGATTATGTCCAGTCAACTACAGCTCTCTTATACAAAGGTATACATTTGATGCTATAGTGATCCTCCTTCCCTCAGCCCAAAGAGTAAAAGGGAAGGGAAAGTAGATGCAAACTGCAAACAAGTCTTTTCTCTTTAATAATTTAAATGATCAGAAAACAGATGTATTTCTTGATTATTCTTTTGATGACTATTGTAGTTCCATCTAATTTTACATCCCTTATAGGCTATTTAGCCCCTATTTGACTATTTTTATTTCTCATACTCATTTTTAACCACACATTCACACGTTGAAATATTTTGCATGTAAACCTAAAACTTTTCCCTACTTTTGAATCATACATTCTCCAAAAATTACTATTCAAAACATCAAACTGGGGCTTAGTTTCAAATAAATACCCTCACTTCCTGGAATTTTGGTGCTTAATTGGGGAACATTTTTGTTTCGTTTGTTGTTTTGATGGAGTATAATTTGCAACCTGCACTTTTATGCTTTTTTTAGTCATGGGTTTTCGACTATTTAACTATTTATTTTGAGACATTCTATCGAATGATTTTCTTACCACAATTATTAGGTTTATGTTAGGAAGTTTCCAATTTTATTGCTTAGGTAACTTTCCATTTTACCAGTTTGTTTATTTTTAAAATTAAAATTCTTACTTTCTATTAAAATAAGTAACTTATATCCAACCTTTACCACAAAAAATTGTTAATTTTGAAACTTATGTACTTATAAGTCAACTTTTGAAGCTTAGGCAAACATATCTCTCGATTAGGATGTTACTCTCCTTTTATCTCTATGAATTTATCTCATATTTTTGTTACTTGCATATTTTTTCCACAGACTAAGCTTGCTGACAAGCAAGCAGCCATGGAAAAATTACAAAGGGAAGCAACGACTTCTAACAAAAAAGTGGAAAAGGTCCAAGAAGATCTAGAAATGGTGCAAGGAGATATTTCATCAATGATGCTATTTATTCAAGGCTTGACAAAGAGTGATGCCCATTCTGCTGCAGACTATGATGACATCTCTTATCTTCTAGATGAGAATCACAACTTAGTAAGTTATTGATCACTCAGATACTGTTTGACAACCATTATTGTAGAAAAGAGAGTTTTGAGTAGTGATTTTAGGAGGATGTGTGGTTAAAAAGTAAGATTTTTTTTTGATACTCTAGTGACTAGTATTGTGTGAATATGTGATTAAAAATGATCATGTAGCAAACTATAAAATAAATTAATGGGTATCAAACAGGTACTCAGTCTCCTCTCTCCCCTTTCCACATAAAATAAATCTGAAAAAAGAATGATTCCTTTCTGTTGTTTTATAGGTCAGAATTGTGATTGAGACCACGTTTACGCTTAAAAAGTTTACTTATGATGCCTTTTGGTTTAGAGAATGTTTGGCTAATCTTAAAATGTTTACTTATGAATAAATAAATAATTTTTTTTTTGGTCAATCTAAATGGAAAAGAAATAAGTTACTTATTTTGGTTATAAAATAATGTAAGAGTTACTCCAAATGAGTAACCCTTTTACTTTAAAATAAGAAAGCTTTAATTATTAGCTGAACATGTTCGAAAACAAAATGTAATTTACTTTTAAGCTCAACCGAACATGCTCTGTGCATTGATATTTACTGATTCTTTCTGAATTTACCTTCAATTGAAACTTGCTTATGCAGGATGATCTGAAGGAAATTGAAATGCAGGAATTGGAGGCTGCAAGAGAAGCTTACACTGCTGCTGTTACTGCTGCAAAAGCAAAGCAAGATGAAGGATCTATTGCTGCAGTTACCTGTGCAAGATTATGTCTGCAATCGTCTGTGCTGAACCAAAGCATATAAATTCTCCAGGCTTGTTACTGAAATGGCTTTTCTGGGCAATGTTTGTTAGGTTTCAAAGTGATTATTTTGAGCACTTGCTTAGTGAGTCAGTCCATATTTACTCAAGTAGAATCCTTTGTGGTTTCTCTTATAAGTTGTGTTTAGGTAAATGGAATGAAGATTTGAACTTTGTGGAGGTATAAAGCTATTTATGTAACTATCTCTCTCTGCCTTTAATTTATGGTAACTCTATTGTTTTAATCTTGAAGTCTCGTCAAAGAAAATAACAAATCTTAAAAGTAAATTAGTGCAATTCGTTGCGCTCGTGCCAAAGTTTCATCTTGTTTTTCTTTTGCGCGGAATAAGGTGATTTTGTATGAGATTGCTTAATTGTTTTGGGGTTTGAGTAGTGGTCCTCGTCGTTATGTCCCTCGCAATGGGAAAAGAGTGCCCTATGAGCTGGCTGCTCATGCTTGTATGGCTGTGGAGTCAGTTTTTTTTTGGCTCTTTGTTTCCGTCCTTTCTGTCGTCTGCCGTTTGCAGTGATCTAACTCAACAGGATTATCTGGTTTGGATTTCCCCCAAAAAAAAAAAAAATAAAAAAAAAAATAATAATAATAATTCAAGGTGAATTAAATGAATATTAGATCTTTAATGTTAGCCTCTCTATACTCAATCCTAAGGGCGCTGCAGAATGAAAAAAAATTGTTACTGAATTTCGTTACACTGAATAATTTTTCTTATTGAGTTTCCTTGAAGAGATGCTCATCTTGATAAAACGTCGTCTCATTCTATATGCTAGCATGGTTTGCATAGAATATGATGATGATCTTGATTTTGAACCACTTTATCTTGAAACTCTAAGCTGATAGAGAGTTGACAAACTCATTTATTTAAATTATGTCTTCCAACACATCTATCTTCTCACGTGCATGTCATATTCATTTGTTCATCAATAGCATGCACAGTTTCATAAATTGGTGGTGCGATATTTGTACTGATGAGTTCTGTTCTTGTTTCACGTTGAGCTTTCGAAGATTTATTTTTGTTTTCTACCGTTCATTTAATAATTTTTCTTGATAACACTTGATTGAAAGCTCAACCCAATCTTGCAACTCGCTCATGGGTCTCATAGTTGCAGTGCATCGTATTCCAAAATGTCTAAAGCACAGTTTGTAAAAAAGTTACTTTTAAATAAGCTTTAGCCAAAGTAAATTGACAGGTATTGAAACTACATACTACAAGCAGATAGAAACACACTCAGGGATAGTTTCCAGAAGTCAAGTCCCCAAAGAACAACATAGATATAAAGATGGTGCAGAGTCAGTTCGATCCTGGCATCTTGATTTCTCCGGTAACTTTCAAAATCTGCAACAGTGACGAAGCAGATTTCGACTCTTGTGTTTGCCTTGTGATTTTGGCATTTGCATAGGGCTGCCTATCCACTCCCATCCCAAACTACATGCAATAAAAACCTGGCTATCATTAGCAAAAGTTCTAGAATTCGTCGTAAAATGAATACACGTTTTCACACTTACACTGGGAAGGCAAAAGAACCCATGCTACTATTGGATTGGTTAGAATCACACGATTCAAGAGAGTCGGTTTTGGTACCCTCTTCGACACCATTAATCTCTTTGATCTCATCAGGCTGCAATTCACTATCCATGTCAATAATCCGTTTGTCGTCAACTTGCTTTGTTTTCTCAAATCACATACAAAACACTTGGGTTCGTGATAGGAAGATGAAAGATATAAATTAAAAGAAGAAATATACAAAGTTCTTGTTTATTGGAACGTCCAATGCTATGCAATCCTCTGTATCTAACATGCCAGACGAGACCTAAAGATCGAGGGGTACTTCACCTTTGCAATGTCTTCCTCAGTTGTTTGATGATTATCTTTTTCAGCTTTATTCACCGTATCCCGTTTACTTCTACAGACAGAAGATTCTTCAATATCCTCACCATAATCAAGCTGTTTCTCAAGAAGATCAGTGGGAAAGTTGAAATCAAGTTATTTTTGCAATTTGAGGGAAGTTTATACTAGAAAAAGGCTACATATGATAGAAAATTAGAGCTTTAACTAGCTGTTTTATCGCTAACCTTTCGATTAATGCGCCTTGAGCTTGTACTGTTAGCATTTTGAACATCATCAGATTCTTCTGAGTTTCCATCATTTACGATGTGGATTCCTCCATCTTCGCGAAAAAAGAAGACGATATAATCCTCTTCTGCAAACCTCGGCCAGCTCGAATCTGCATTTCCCTCTTCGTTTTCCTGCGAATTAGTACTACTGTATCTTGTGGAACTTTGAACTGAAATACCTTCTTGATGGCATATTTCAACTTTCGACATTTTTCTCTTCACCTTGTGGCTTCTACGGGAGCCTTTCGGGTTGATAACTACGCCTCCATTTGGAATTTGAGATAGCGTGGAACAAGACTTTCCGGGTTCTTCATCTAAAATGGAACACAATGATCCATGGTTTACAATTTCTTTTATTTAAACTAGAAAGGGCGAGAATCCAAAGTGCACGTCTGATATGTACTAGACTTAAAACAGTATGATAAATGAGATTTTAACTGACTTTTTTTTTTCTTTAATACTGTAGAACACTGAAGTCTTAGAACATGACAACATACACAAGATGCCACTGGGAAGATCATGAATAAATAAGATTACCTAAAGGAAACCGGCATGAGTAAAAACACGATGCTATATCTTTTAAACTCCAACGAACGATTTTCATCATTGCATACGGTGAGCTCATACTTAAACCCTTTACCTGGTTCAACAGTTTCGTATGCTCGGCGTTTTCGTTAGCGGCAGTGGTGGCAGAGGCGGTTGTTGAGAGTGCCAACTGAAAGAGAGAAATGTAGGATTTGGATTTGAATTTGAATTTGAATTTGAGGAAATGAGGCATGAAAATGGGAGTTACATTGTTTTGAGTCAGTTAAGATTTCTCAACATGGTAATGGGCGTAAAATGTGGAGATATAAAAGCCAATATTATTATCAATAATAACGTTAACTTACCAATTCAAATTAATTTTCCTGTTCTCTATGCAATTTAGTGAACAAAAAAGTAAAATGAATCTGTCCTCAATACTGTCTCGTGTTGTCTAAAAATATGAAACAAAGAAGCCAACACAAATTGAGAGACTTGAAACAATTATACTACAATTTGTAGAAGAGCAGAATCTCATCAGCCAAAAATGAAATCCCCTACAACTTTTACAGTTTCACCTGATACATGTTTACTTTCTAGTGTAAAAAGAATTCTCCTCCCAAGAGTAAATAAATAAAAAGCGGAAATACAGGGCAAAAAACCCTCATAAATGTCGAAGATTTCTACTTCTAACACTATGGTAATGCAATTATAGTTCTAATTATCATATGTATTAACTTGTGAAACAATCCTGCAGATATTGGTGAATCTGATCCATATAATGTTCCCATAGAGCCTTGTACCTGCCTATTCCCAACTTTAGCCACGGCTTCATGTTTCCATTAAAATGAATTACGGCTGCAGTCTCTATCAGACGGTTATCGATGTTCAGATCATAACCTAATCCTAAGACGTGCCATCTCCGATCAAGTGGCTCTGTCAATCCATAAAAAGCTAAAAATCCAGGAGGGAGAGTGCCAAGCTTCCATAGTGATCCGTCAGCATTTTGTTCCTGCCAATAATGATAACGTGCGGTGACATTTTCCTTTCTCCAAGCTATCAGATCAAAAACATTCATCCCAAATGCCCATCCACATGCCTGAGGATCAAATTTGGTGCTGATAATTGGGTTTGAAAAATTGAGATACTTGTAAAACCGGTGAAAGGATTCGAGACAAGTTTCTACTGCCCCATTCACATTTCCATGCAAATCCAATGAAAACAGTGGGGTCAAATCCTTCTGAACGACAACATCATCATCAAGAAAAACTACCTTCTCGAGCTGGGGATAGATCTCCGGGATGTAAAATCGCAGATAATTCAACAGAGAGACATACTTACGATTATGTAACTTCGATTCAAGACTCATATCCTTCGACCCCTCAAAGTAGTATTTCCGTAAATATTCATCATTTTTCTGTTTTAAGACTGGAGAGTAAGATGCATTCAACCACGTGAAATCTTCAATATTTTGAACTTCTATTGTAGCCCCTTTGAAATCGTTACCAAGGAACCAAGCCTGCATTGCCCCGTATTTCACTCCATTCGTTACAATGTGGAATACAAGCTGCTTTGGATGATCAGCATTAGAAACAGTAGAATTCACAACAACTGAAACAGCCAGAAGGTTATCTGAAAATAAGCAGAAATGGTAAAGATTATTATCAACTAGCCGGGGAGAGTTCCTCCTCTCATCTGCAAGTTTCTGTAGCGACTTTTTCTCCAGCCAATCGGCAGTGAGTTTAATGTCAATACACTGAAGGTTCTTTGGTACTGATTCTGAAGCCAATTGTCCAAATACTGTACTCTGAACAATCGCTGCATTTGCACGTTCTTCAAGGGCTTGAATATGGGATTTCATTGTAATCATAGTGGTTGCAATATCATAATGAGCATCTTGTGCCTTAAAAATGAGGGACGAGAAACTTTTAATGATAGGTAAGGCTTCATCCAATGATACAGGTTCATTCTTCATTGCCGCCTTTGAAAGAAGGGATTGACAACTTCTTATTTTTGAACTAAGCTCCCAAGCAAGATGAAAATTGCTATGCTCCTTTGCAATGATCACATAAGCTTTGGCAAGGGTCATTTGCTCTGCTAATTGTCTGGCATATGATCGAACACTTAATAATTCTTCAGTGAAATTTAAATGCTTGTGAATAACCCTTTCATTTTTGGTATTTGTATCCTGGCAAAAGAGAGGACTAAGTTATATAGTGATAAACAATCAAAACTAGTAAAAAATCATCAGACACGTTATATAAAATTATATGAAACCGTGTCTTCTAATGTTTAAAGCATCATGAAGAGTAATCACAATAACAAGGAAATGGATACACAGAGCTACATACATTGACATTGAAGGACTGTTTAAATACTTTTGATTATATTAATGCTAAATTATATTTTGAGAATAGTATGATAAAGATATTATCACCAAAGAAATTGATGGTATGATAATGACATTTAAATAAGTCATAATTCTTGGTATTCTTCTCATGGCAAAGAGATTTTATTGCAAAGTCAACGTCACCAATAGCGGAAAATTGTCAAGAAACTATTCAGACTCAGCATTGGAAGAGCTTCACAGAAAATCTGCTGCCTTCAAAGGCATCTTCAAAGCATGATCCATGGAAAATCTTTTAAGTTTTAACTACTTCAGCGTCAAAATTTACCAGATTCTCTATTCCAGCGTAGTCCCTATTTTTTGTTGGTTAACCCAGGAAAATATTCAGGCGACCATTCTTCTAAATGGGTTAATCCAGCCTTAGAAGCTTGGTTACAAAAATCTCCATCAACTTTGTTCAGATGGGAATCTGACTAGAGAAACTTCAATTTTCTTCAATGTTGAAAGACATCAGCTTTGATGCATTCTTTTGATAGTGTGGTCCTAAATATACTGCCCAAGTTGAAAATGGATATACTTATCCTGTTCTAAAGCTGCAACCCACCATTTATAAAGCTCAGGCATCTCAAATAGAATTTGCTCTACTGATACTTGGTCTGCATCTTCTATGATGTAGAACATCCTTCATCGTAATCAGCATCTTTATATCACCTTCGGCCTTGGCAAATAACCTTAGTTTCATAAGAAACTTCAATAACTTCGCTTTGGAACAGTAGTTAATCATCTAGACAAGATTTAGTCCAAAAGGTGGAGCAAATATTTCGAAGCATCTCTCCAGTTTTCCAGTTAACAGCGGGACTGCAATATCCAGAGGGAGGGAAAACTCTTTGAAATGTGAGGTGTTATTAAAAGATGATGTGATTTGAAGAGCTGATGAGAGAATCTAATATTTTAGTACAGTCAGATGAAGGATGAATTGGTAATTTAACATCCTTTCCAAGGGATGAAGCGTCAATGAAGCAAAGCAAAAGAAAAATCAATTTTCTGTCTTCACCCAGGTGAATATAATGTAACCAGCTAAACTGGAAGAATCTTGCTTCTGTGTCTTACAAGGCTTCTCTCTTTTGTATGCCCAAAAATAAGACTGATAGGTTACTTGTCGGTTGGCTCAAGTAGTGTAGGGGTAATATGGGAATTTAGTAGAATGAATTTTACAGGAATCTCAGTATAAAAAGGGGAGGGTAGTTTCATTTTACTTTAGGCAGAAACGGAATGTCAAATTTGGGAGAGAACCTCTCGAACACAATCCACTGTAATTTCTTTCAGTTATTGAGTATATATACAGAAAAATCGAATATAAATCAGGTCCCTAAGACAACCCATAATATCTATTGTATTTCATTACTATAATTAGCAGCCACATCTGACTTCTGAATGACAAGAAAAACCAAGGTTAAAAATGTCAGTTCTATAGTGATAGACCTCCATGCTTTATGATACTGAGGTGTAGAACTATCAAAGGAATAAATGCCCATAAGATGATTGTAGCGGAAATGATAATGCTATAATGGATGTGTAGTCATAATAAAATTGATGACATAAGAAATTAGCATACAGCCAGAGTGGCGTAAATTGAGAATAAATTGAGGGAATAATGACTTAGGTCGTTGTAATATGTTTTTGCATAGACCTTAGATGTCCTGGTCATAAGATTGACGTGATCTTAGTAACACATATCAAACAAGAGAGGAGTAGACCAAAAATAACATGGCATGTGGTAGTTGCTAAGAATCTAGATGATCTAGATCTTCTCATAGATCTAGCATTAAACTGAACGTAGTGGCGGAAGGGATTCATGTATCTGACCATATATTTATTCAGGAAATACGTTTAGTTCCTTGTTCAATTTTGCTGATAATGACCAGGGCACCTCTTAGAAGAAACTAACACTTCATTTCCATTTCAAGAAGCTTAAATAATAAATTCAAAAAATTTACTCCAGCAAATTCTTTGGTCCCTATTTATCTCACGAAACTCCTACAAATGTACTTCATTTTACCGCACGAAGCAAAATTTATAAAACTTCATATTCAAGTCAAAACCAGCAGCAACATGTCACCTCACAAGTTTTTCATTCAAGAATATTCAATTCCATCTACAAAGTGAAGATGTAGAAATGCTTCTGCTCCAGGATGACAAAGTCTTATATGCTTATGTCTTGCAGTAGAAGTTCTGTGCAACACCTGAAGCATTGCCAGCCCTGATTTTGTATAACACCTAAAGCATCACCAACCCCTAATTTATTTAGCACCTGAAGCATTGCCGAACCAAAATTTACATAACATGTGACAGTTCAATAAGATTTCATTCTGGAATAAAAATCCATGTTTTGATTTATTTCCATCTTTTCCAAGACCGGAATAAGGGATCATTGTATACATATTGATTCTTGGACCTTGGACGACAAAGACCTAGAACAATATTGGAACGAATGGTTTCACCGACCTTGTTCATGAAGTGGAATATCCATTTTAAACGTTGAAGAATAAGTAAACATCGAAACTCACTATTAGTCAGTGCTACCTTCATGATCATGATTATTACCCATTGTATGTAGTTATCCACAGGATATTGTTGAGTTCTTAACGACCCAAATAATCATTGATATCTCTACTTCCAGAAACCTCCAGACCACACAACAACATCAAACTTCATGAATCAATAACAGATTTGCATTTTTGCACCAACTACATCTAACACGTAATCTGAAAAGTGAGGCTGCATTCTTGCTAAAAGCTTGAAGGTAGCTATTATTAATCCCTAGAATAGAAGCAAGAAAAAACGGTACCTATTACTAGAAACATCACACAGGACCTGTAAAGATAATTATCAAAAAATAAACTTGGTAGATCGTCAATATATTGTTACAATCCAAAACAACGGAAAAGATGTTGGAATTGAAGTTCTCTGGAACTTTATTTTATATTGTTATGTTGGAATTGAAGAAGGAAAAGATTTCTACTTAATCAAACAGGTTAAACATTCCACTCAAAACAGGCAATAATATATAAACAATCCAGGCAAGATTAAAGGAAATAATTTCTGCTCAATACTTACTAAAACAGGCTGCTCCACAAGATCCTTCTGGTGCTGATTATGATGAAGAACAAATAAAGCAAAACCTGCAACTGAAAATATCACAAGAAGCCCCCAGATCCAATATGACAACCTCCTTCGAACCGGGCGCCGGTAATCGGCCGCCCGTCGCCGCATCTTTCACCTGTGTATTCTACTATTCAATACCAATTCAAGAATCCAAGAAACCATTACTCAGATTGAATCAAACCAACAAAAGAATATAGTCTTTTACCTCAATTCAAGATTTTGTGACAACCCACCATTCAATTCACACTCAAAATCAAGAATTGGAAGGAAACTCCATACATGAGATCTGATCAAGAAAGCCAATTAAAAACAGGGGTGCCTCCCGATATAGACGTATGCAATACAAAATTGACCGATATATCAAAATAGTAAGGTAATATTCTACGCAATCTGTCGATTTGAGGTGAGACTTAGATCGGTTTTGAATGTCAAAAACCTACACGCACTGACGAAGTGTCAGGTTTTCGTGGGAAGAGGGAAAAATGTGAGTGAGTTCTCTTTGTTCATTGAGAAGGGAGCAGTTTGGGCAAATCTAATAAAGGAGTAGGACCTGCACATGAAGAGCATGTGCCAAGTGATTACATCTAAGAAGTATAAATCACAGTTCTGTTCTTGGTTAAAATCATTTTTACCTCGTCAATCAAAGCTTATTCTAGGTGATTTAAGCACCAGTCGCGTAAAAGGATTACAAAACTAAATTCTTCTTCGTCTAAGCTTCAAAATTTTACTTACAAGCAAGACAAAATTGGAGTATTAGTAACTGAGTGGGCAATTTGATCGACACATTGTGATCATTGGTCTTTTATTATTATTAAAATGCCCAAATAATCGTTTGGAGTGCTAAGAGCTCTACACAAATTTAGCTTTCTATGATAGCCGAAAGATAACGTTCAAACACGAACTTAAATGGTTAATGACGTTGACGTTTTTCTTTCATTTGCATTAGCAACTAAGGGTACGTAAAAGTGAAAAATTGGTGAAAAAGAATATTTTACAAGAAATTGATTTGTTTAGAAATTATTTTAATGTGAATTGTAATTAATTATGTTTGATTGATATAATTTTCTATGGAAAATGTTGAAAGTTTGGTGTCCGTTTAACTTCTATTTTTTTTATGGAAATTGTTCGTTAAAGTGATAATTTTTTCTACAATTGGGTCTAAAATTTGTTCTAATAGCAAAATAAAATAAAATTATAACATACCATTTGTTTGGCTTTATTTTGAATGAAAATTGTCAATAAAAGTGATAATTTTTTTTACCATGTGTAAAAAATTTTCCAAAAAAAAAAAAAAAAAAATTTGCCTATCAAACACTGAGAATTTTTTTCCAACCAAAATATCAAGAATTTATTTTTCTCAAAAATGTGAAAAAGATTTTTCGAGATAAATGTTGCCTATCAAACACTACAAAAATTGAAAAATCCATGAAAATAAAGTGTATCCAACGGAGTCTAATAGTTGCGACGACACTCTTTATAGTTATAACATCCAATTTAATACGGCTATTGAGTATTTGAGTTGCAATGACATGTTGGAAGTTTCTAATTTACTTTTTATATCGTTTCGTATGTTTGTTTGTAATACGAGACAAATCCCTATTTTAGGAGTGTTAACAAATCAAGTCGCGAATCGAAACTTTTTGCTCAAGCTCGACTCGAGTAAAAATACTTCGAGCTTTTTTTGGTTCGAGCCGAGTAGAGAAAAAGCTTGGTCAAAAATTTAGGCTCAACCCGAACTTTCGCGGCTCAGGCCTTAGCGAGTCGAGTTGACTAGATTTTTTTTAAAAATTCATGACAAATTTAAATTTTTTTAAAGAAATTTTATATTTATACAATTTATACGTATTATAAATAATAACTAAATATTAATATTAACATTAACTTATAAAAAAGTACAACTAAAATTAAAAGATTTAAAAAAAAAAAGAATTGATGGACAACTTTTTCATTTTCATTTTTAGTTTTTAGGCTCACGGGCTTTTTCCGAACCAAGCCGGAACTATTTTGCCATTCCTAGCCTATTTTAACTAAGCTAACAAATAATTAAGAAACTAGTAGATATAGAGCATATTACATTGTGATTTTTACAATATATATACAGTACAATATTAAATTACAGTACAATTTATTACCCATGCAGTATTTTAAAAGCGCTGAAATAAATAATCTCGACTATCACTTATTATCAGGTTGTCGAGATCAACACTCCTTACAAGTCGCACTAATAGCTGTCAACCATAGGAAGCTTGATTATAGATAAATATGTACACAAGTCTTAGTACTTTGATTGTGCTTAAATGTAACTCAAAAAGTTACTTTTTCGGAAAGTGTATATGTGCGCACACATATACTTTCAGAAAAGTAACTTTTGAGTACAACCAAACATGCTCTTATCCTCTGTTGGATTCATGCATATGTTGGAGCATCCATGGAGGTATTACTGCATTAGATGATTGAGCCTGGCCTTCAACTTCTCCATGGTCACCTGCAATTCTTGGTAAATTAATTTCAATGTCTTCTGCAGTGACGTTCAATTCTCGTGTACCAATCAAATAAGCAAATATTAATGCTTGTATAATTATAAGTAATTATTTTAATATATAATTGTGTATAACGCCTCATAAAAAAGGTCAGTCATTCTCCTGATACTTAATACATGCAAATCTCCCTCCAAATATGTATTCTCAACTAGCTAGTACTACTAATGCTGCTTTGAACATAATGTTATTGCTATATGAAACTAACAGGCGGTTAACCTTTTTACTGCATTAATTTTTTACCAGATGAACTCAAGTTTTTAACAATTTCTTAAAAAATTAAGACAACTTTATTGATGTAAAATTATCTTCCCCAACACTTTTTTCCACATTCACCATGTTTGGCTATGCTTAGAAACGAGTAAAAGTTACTTAAGTAAATTTTTGTTTGCAAACGTGCTCTTAGATATGATACTTTTAAATAAAAAAAGGTACTTATTTTGAATGTAACTTGTTCCAATGTGTCAATGCACACGTATAAAAAGAGAATTTACCTGAACTCAAAGGTTGCGGAGCTGGAGAAGAAGTGTTGATGTCATGATTTTGTTGTTCCAGTTGAGACTTTCGGACTAATTCTTCCTCCTCTCTGACCTTCTTCACAAGTAAGGTGTTTTCATCTTGCAATGCCTTGTCCTTGTATGAAACAAGGGAAGATAAATACAATATAATAACACCTATTATACTCCAACGAGATCGTGTCTACATTACAGAGGAGGTACAAGGTCATACCATTTTCTTAAGCTCAGCAATTGATTCGTTCATGAGTTTATTCTGCATAAAAAATTGTCTAATTTCAGTGTTTCCATTATTTCTACACCATGTTTGGCTAGAAGTTTAATTAAAAGGAGATAAACAAGCTTTAAAATAAATAATTGTTAATTGATCAAAGTAAAAATAAGTAATTTATTGACATAAAGCAAGAGTTACTTTAAAAAATAATAACTCTTTTACTCAAAAGTAAGGAAAAAGCAAATTTTCTATGTAGACAAAAGATTACTTAATTAAAAGTGATTTTACTCTATTTTTATGCTTTACTTAAGGTGGCTGCTTTGAAGTAAACTGTTAATTTGTACCTCGGAAGTCCTAGTGCGTTTAAGAGAAACAGTAAGCTGATGTTCCAAATTTTGCAGCTCTTTAAGGCTTAGGGCATTCAGGTCCTCACCCATGTAATGCCTGAAAAGGTCAAGAATTATTGTAATATATATATAATATAAAGCTAAAAGTAAAAAATAAGAATAACGTGTTAGCCTGCTTGGGAGTTTTTTTTAATCGATTTTTGGTAGGAAAGTTTATGACAGGTTGGAAAAAATAGTTCTTTTTCGTTTGTAGTGTAGTTTGGAGCATGTATTTCTCAACCCACCAAATCGGTGATTTTTCATCGTTCTCCAAATTCTCTTCCAATTTATCATCTATAAAATAATTATTTCCAATCCTAGTATTTCGTTCAAAACCAGATTGTAATTAATTAGTTGAAAGTATTAATGGAGCAATTGGAGGATCATCACAAGTTTTGAGGTTAAATTCAACAAATAAAAAGTTTGAGGACTAAATTTTACACTTTTGAAACTTACATCAGTTCGATTATTAATGATTTTGGGATGATGAAGACTTGTTATGAATATTCAAATATGAAGACTAGAAGTATAAATCAGAAAAGACTCAAGCCAAACAAAAAGGAGAAGTCAATGACAAAGATGGACAAAAGAGAAAACTTGGGGCCTACAGTCGTAAGCCATACGTAGCCTCTGAAACTAGAAATCCTATTTTTTGGGCAGACGAAAATTGTTTCCTTGTTGGATTATTCTTCTATTTAGAAACTAATCAAGGCAGGAATTTTAACCTAATTCTTGCACTATAAATACATACATTCATCCAACAATTATAGTGTTAGGATTCAATAAACACATTATATTCAAGCTAAGGAGGTTCTTTAGGTTACAAAGTTCATATTTTTTTCGAAGAAGAGAATTAAATAGGAAGCTTTTGATCTACAAAACATTTCCAAACCTACTTTCATACTCCAATTGCTTGGATTGATGATTGTTAGAAATTTAAGGCTCGTTTGATTTGTGTTTCAATTTTAAGTTTTAAAAGTTTGTTTTAAGATTGTTAAAAAGGAGTTTGATTTGTCATATTTTGAAAAATTATTTCTCAAAATAGAAAACTAAAAAATACGTTTGATATGAATTTTGAAAAAAATATTTTATGGCATTTTATTCCATGAAATTTGATTGTTCAATAAAAGAATATATTAATTTTTTATGTTAATATATACATTTTAAGGTTGGTAAATTTTAGAATATTGCTACAAAATAAAATAAAAATAAATAATAAATTGAGCTCAAAATATAGGAAATGAAAATAAAAATTAAGGCTTTGATTGAGAATATCTTTATATTTGATCGTTTAAATATTTTTTATGTAAATAATCATTAAGTGCTTTAAATGCTTTTATTTTTTGAAAATTTTTATTTTTTTTCTTATAATTTTATTTTTTCATTTTATTTTTTTGTGTTATTTTAGTGTTTAATAATTTCACATTTTATTTTTTCAAATTTTTTTTTTTAATTTTACATTTTTATGTGTTAGAATTTTATATTTTATATTTTAATATTTCAAAATTTTTAATTTTTAAAATTATATTTGAATAAAATTCATTTAGACGCTTGTTTTGAATATTTTAAAAAAATTCATTGAACACGCTTAAAAAGTTATAAATTTACATGATACCTTTTAAGTTATTGTAATTTAATGCATTGTTTAGTCAACTCGAGAGATCATTAAATGAATTATGAACTTTAATCTTCATATCCAAATATGCGTTATCTAATGAATGGATAATAATAATAATAAAATGGATAAAGGTGGGATTCAAGATTTTAATATTTATTTATTCAACTACATAAGATTCACTTCCTTTGATTCAGTACTAAGTAAATTTATGCTTCTAATTAGTTATAGAGTTAGAAATTATATTTTTATTTACAAGTTAGTTTTAAACAAAATATGAGTTATGTACAATATATAATAATTAAAAAAAGTAGGGAAGTTTTTTCAATTTACATGCAAAATTAATTTATTTAGTGTGCGCGATTGAAAATAAGTTTGAAAGAAAAATAAGAGCTCGTTTAGTTGGCCTTTCAATTTTCAGTTTATTGTACTTAAAATTGCTAAAATTTGGTTTAAAATTTTGAAAAATTATTTATGACATTTTATTTCAATAAATTTGTTTATTCAGTAAAAGTAGAATAATTTTTTCGTGCCGAGTAATAAATACATTTTAAAGTTGGACGAATTTTACAATACATTTTCTACCCACAAAAGTTAAAATAATAATAATAATAAATTGAGTCAAAAAAAATAAGGGTACACATGATTACGAGCATAGAATTTGTATGAAAATAAAATAAAATTTAGGTATGAAAATTATTTAGCCCCCATTATTTGAAATTAATGGTTGGAATAATATTTTTGGAAAATGAGTGGTTAAAAATGAAGAATTTTTTTTGAAATTATTTGTAATATTATTTTATTGAAACATGTATGATTAATAAGAAAAAAGAGAAAAAATGAATTATAATTTTAATGGAGGCCGAACTGGGACTAATTAAATGTATATGATTGATTTAATTTTCAACCTAAAAAAACCATATGTCCATTTTTATTGGTGGGTAGCTGAGAGAGGAGAGATTGAATCACCTGAAATATAACAATTGTCCCTCCATAAAAAAAATATTTTTCTTATTATTGAAGAAAATATGATCACATGGTCAAAAGTTGAAAAATATTTTCCATGAAAAGAATTTCACACGAAAAAAATTTCACACCCCAAAAGTATGATTTTGGATAAAAAATGACATCTTAAAGTTTATTTGATTGACTTTATTTTTCATGAAAAATGCTATTTTTTCACCAAAATTCATACTTTTAGAATGTTTGATTGACAAACTTTTCTATGAAGAATATTTTTTTTTCTACTTTTGGTCGTGAACATATTATCTCCAAAAAAGAAGCACCCATTTCAGTCCCATCCGGAGAAAAATATGATCACATGACCAAAAGTCGAAAAATATTTTCCTTGAAAAAATTTATCAATCACCCCCCAAAAAGTATAAATTTGGATGAAAAATGACATTTGTATTTGATTTGACTTTATTTTTCATGAGAAATGCCATTTTTTTAACCAAAAGTCAAAATTTAAAAATGTTTGATTTGACAACTTTTTTTCTATGAAATAATTTTTTTTTCTACTTTGGTCATGTCAAACCTATTATCTTCAAAAAATAGGAAAATATGATCACATGACCAAAAGTTGAAAAAAAAATTCATGAAAAAATTTAGCAATGACACCTCCAAAAGTCTAAATTTGGATGAAAAATGACATCGTAGAGTGTATTTGATTGACTTTATTTTTTACAAAAAATATCATTTTTTCACCCAAATTCCTAATTTTAAAATTGATTGACAATTTTTTCCACGAAATATTTTTTTTCACTTTTGGTCATGTTAACATATATTCTTATCTTCAAAAAATTAAATACCTATTCGAGCCCCATTTATATAAGAAACTGTATTTTAAAATAATAATTTTTTAGAGAATGTGTTGTTAAAAAATAAGGAGAAATTTTTATTTACGGCTAACATTATTTTATTGGAAAATGTGTGTTTTAAAAAGAGTTCGGAAAATGTCAGGTTAAACGAAGCCAAGGAAAACATTGGGCAATTTTTATATTCTATGTAATTCTCTCTCATATATCTACTCTCATTTACGCACAAATAAAAAATATTTTAAACACATTTAATTAATAATTTATATACAAATAAATTCTAGACAATTAAATTATTTAAAATTTATTTTCTCTCCATGCAAATTTAATGATCGCAATCAAACGCATTTAAGAGTTTGAACTTTTTCAAAAAAATTTGTAATTTTGTGTTTTCATTTTCTCAAAATCTTTATTTTTGCATTTTTGTCAAAAAAAACAAACGACTCACTGATCAAAATTACTTATTGATTTTAACTTCAATTTTTATTCACTTTTAAGCTTTTATCAAACAAACACTAATTATAAACCTCCCCATTGCCATCCTTAGAAACAGGCTTTAAGTGTTTGTTTTCATGTTTTGAGTGTTTCTAAAATTTCACAAAAAAAAAAAAAAAACACACTAAAAATGTCAAAAATGAGTTTCGAGTTTTATGTTATAAGTTTAGCTTTTATTTTCGAACATGCATTTTTAGAATACCATATTAAACATATTTTCAGTTTTCTGCAAACCTGAAAATAGTTTGAAAACAACAAATTATACGCACATTAAATTTTTAGATAATGGAGCTCGAACATAAAAGAAATATATGATCAAAATTAAATATTGATTTTAGCTTAGTCGCTTTTAAAACTTTATTTATCAAACAAGCACTAATTATAACCGAGCAGAGATAAGAGGGAGAGGCTCTGTTACCTTTGGTTTGTTTGCAAAACCTCCAATCTGGCCTTGAGCTTTGCATATTCTACCGTCAAACTTACCTGTCCATAAACTGATTACCATTTTCCAAAAATGGCAAAAGAAATACAACTTTTTCTAATTATAAAATTCAGTTTTAACCTCCAACCTGCGATTCAACGTTCGTTGCCGTGAGATGTGTTTCTTCATACGAATATTTTTCATATCGTTCGAGTATCTTCTCCATGCTGTAAAGAAACCAATAATTCAATGGTCTTTCAGTAAACTATCTTTATATATATGTTCAGTTAGTTTTTTAATCCATTTTCTATTATAGCCAAACTAATTTGATTTTAAATGAATTTATCAACTCTTACAGTATTCTATGGAATTTAATTCATTTTTATATTGTATGGCTGATGATACAAATAACATTTTGTTAACTAAAAATCAAGAATATTAATTCACCTTAATTCAACAAAAATCCATCATTAACTACTATGTTGTGCTCGATCGACCACTTGACAAATTTCCACACTCATTTTTTTGTAGCAAAACAACCAAAATTGACTTCCAAGTAGGCCAAACCTTTAATCCACACAGTACAGGTGAAGGGTTGCAAAAGCAAATAAGTACTTGCATGAAGCGAATCAAACTCTTGATTCGTTGCTCGATAGGATTGAACAGTACAAATCATTATTAATAACAATCGACGGTCGTAAAAATAGAAAATTATGCTCAAATAGTCAAATCCGGTTGAGTAAACGATAAAAAGAACGATAACGAGAATGAAATCGACAAGAAAAGAGTGATACAGAGAGGTAGATACCAGGCATCAGTAGCATATTCATAGAGCTTCCCTCTGGTCGAAAAAACAATCAAACCCACATCTGCATCGCAAAGGAGAGAAATCTCATGAGCTTTCTTCAGCAGCCCAGATCTCCTCTTCGAAAATGTCACGTGCCGATTTATCTTCTTCTCTATTCTCTTCAATTCAACTCTTCCCCTTCCCATTATATATAACCGATTCTCTCTCTGTGTGTTCGATTGAAGCAGAAAATTAGCTACATATAATGTTTACACGCCAAGAAAGGGATTTGTATGTCTATATATATAGAAAAAAGTTTTCCAGATTTAGGTTAAGAGTGGTATTTCAAAACCAAGGTATTTCGTGAAGAACGGTGTTGATCTTTGATTGGTTGAGGCAACGGCAGTAGAATAAAAAGTTGGATAGTGCTAAGCCACAAGTTGTAATAAAGTAGGGTTTTGTAAGCGTGTGAGTTGGGAATCAGGGGGTGTTTCATTATTTTCATGCGTGCGACCACTGTATATATTGATATTTAGTGCAGATATTTTGTACCAGTGCTTCAATATTATTGGTTCTTTTCAGTGTGAGAAATAGTATGTTGTAGTTGAATAATTAGAATTGTTCCTTTGCACAAACCCAGTTTATGATATTTTGTATCAGTGACGCCATAATTTTTGTCTCTTTGACTTTGTTGGAGTTCATCTTATTATCCTTAACTCCACCGATTAATACTAAGCCCTAGGCCAATGATTTGGATTAAAATCTAATTAAAAACTTAAGTTCAAATTAAGAGTTAATTTTAACTACACGGGATCCACAACTTTTCAACCATATACCTCATCAAAATTTACTAAAAATCTAATTTTTTTAAATAGTAATTTTTGAGAGAATGTGTGTTCAAAAATGAAAATATTTTGAATTTACATAAATATTTTATTTTGTGAAGGTATAATTGATAATGAGTAAATAGAAAAAAGAGTTTTAAAATAATGAATATAAAACAGAGGCTAATTAGTACACTATCAATTTAAGTAACGTTAAGTGAATTTGAGTCCATATTTAACAATTATTCTTGCAAAAGTCTTTTTTCTACATATTCATTTTTCAACCACACTTTCACACAATAAAATATTCTTCACATAAACTAAAAACTTTTTCTTAATTTTTAACCATACATCCTCCAAAAAAATACTATTCAAAAATCCATTCTATCGAAAAAGGGGCTAAAAATTCATTCTTCCCAAAAATGACTGTCAAACAGGGGCTAAATAAGAGACAATCTAACAAGATTCGTTTGACTAATTTTATAAACGTGTTTTTTCTGGTTGGAAGAACTTTTAGAAGAAGTTAAACTAATGTTATTTCCTCTAAAAAATCTTTCGACATGAGAAATTAATTTAGAAATTTAAGTTAAAAACTTTTTCAAGAAATTCTTATACCAAAAGTAAAATCAAAAGCTATACTAAATAGATCATCTTATCACTTAATTTTACATTTCATTGACTTGTACAAATGTTGCTAGAGCACCGATATACCAAATAGCGACACATCATTAATTGTTATTTTATCCATATTAACAAATATTAAACGTTGTTAAATAAGAGTAATGTTATTTATCATTATAATAATGAAACATCGGTGATGTAACAACTTAAGTGGAATAATATAATTGTATAATTCAAACTTCAAGGGAGAGATGAGGATTGAATTGTCGTATCACCGATATTTCATCATTATAATAATATAAATAGCATTATTCCAACATTAATCAAGAAACTCTTTTCCTTCCCCTCTCAAATTACCAAATCTACATATAGAAATTTCTTTCTACTACACTCACATGGCTTGAGGTGGCATTCAGGGGTCACAAACCACAAAACATTATACACTTGTGCGATCAACAAGAAATAACGAGTAATAAACCAACAAAGAAATGAGATTAAGTTTCTCCATTTTTTTCCTGCAAAAATCAACTAAGATTTCGAAATTCTTGGACCGTAAAAATTGAATAAAATTAGTTTCATGGTCACCATTAGAATAAAACATTTTACCAAAAAAATTGGGTATCCAAATTTTGATGGCGAGATGTGGATCCCAAATTATACAAAAAACGGCAGGCGCCTAAAGGATAAATGGCAGACTTTCCAATTGGGTGTTGAAGACGGCAAATATGGCGGACTTCAATTGCTTAATTGTTAATGAAGAGGTTAATAGTATATAAATAGGGTCCATATTTGCTTCCTAGTTAATAGTAAATTTTGAATCAAAATCGAATTAGAAGTTCTTGTTTTTGGTGAGAAAAGGTAATCGAATCACATGAACGAACGATCACAATTTCGGTTCTAGTTCGATTTTACAATAAGTAATTTTTTTGAAACAATCTCTTAATTTTGTAGCTCTCTTTGTAATAGAATCATATTTTTACTTACCATTTAAAAAATTGGAAGAAAATTTAAAAAACAATCAAAATCTACCGATTTGGTAGGTTGAGAAATAAGAGGAAAATTATACAAATTTTTAGACCACTCAAAATCATTGCCAAAAAAATTAATAACTACTGATTTACTCAACTCGACATAAATGATGTCACCTAAAAATGGTCAAAATCGGTGAAAAAAACTTAACAAGCTCCAAAAACTAACCGGCATCAATTTTTTCAACATCTCATAAACTATCAAAATCAGTGAAAAAAACTCCCAACAGACTATAAAGGGGTGTTCGTTAAAGTTTTCATAAATTTTATTGCAAATTTTGATAAAAGTGATAAAATGCGTAGTTGAAAAGATGATAAAAATTATGGATCGTGGTTAAAATTAATTATAGATTTTGATTTTAACTTTTTGAGTCACTTTTAAAGCTATAAATATCAAAACAACACAAGTTATAGCTGAGGGAGCAGATAGCGAAAGGCTACGTTACCTTTGGTTTGTTTTCAGCTTTGCACCGCCAAACTTACCTGTCCAAAATGAGCTGTTTCTTCATCATACGAATATCGTTCGAGTATATCCTCTCCACGCTGTAAAGAAATCAAGAATTTAATGGTTTTGCAGTAAATAATCTTTATACATTTTCATTTAGTTGTTTACTAATTTGATTTTAAAAGAATTTATTAACTCTTGCAGTATTCTTTGAATTTAATTCATTTACACCAATCTCCTCATTGTAAAACAAATAAAACTGCATTAATCCAACATATATATTACAATGTCAATTTAAATTTTGTATTAAATTTCTCATAGGATTTAATAATTTTTATGGGTCTATAAAACGCCCTTGATTACTGTGTTGTGCTCGATGGGTGTATTGAGAAATTTCTGCACTTGAAATTCGTAGCAAAATAACCTGAGTGAATTCAAGCCTTCACCTCTTTTTCACACAGTGGAAGTGAAGGTTTGCAAAAGCAAATAATTGATTGCATGAAACAAAAAATACCATCGATGTGTTAGATAGGATCGAACAATGCAAATTCTTATTAAATAAGTCTCGACGGTCGTCAAAAGGAAAAAATAAACTTTAATCTTATCGCGTAAAACGAGAACGAGATGAGTGGCATAGAGACGTAGGTACCAGTCATCAGTAGCATACTCATAGAGCTTACCTTTTGCTGAAAACACAATCAAACCCAAATCTGCATCACAGATAACAGAAATCTCATGTCAGGTGTCGATTTATCTTCGTCTCTATTCTCTTCAACAGAGAACTCTCCCCTTCCCGTTGTACATAATCGATTAGATCTCCGTGCGTTTGTTTGAAGTAGAAAAAATGCCACACAACAAGGAAAGGATTGGTATGAATATGAAAAGTTTTTCAGAATTAGGTTTATAGTGGTATTGCAAAACCAGGTTCGTTTGGTGAAGAACGGTGACGATCTGTGATGTATTGATTTTACTGTAGCAGAATAGAATGTTGGATAGAGTTGAACCACAAGTTGTGATAAAGTAGGGCTTGTAAGCGTGTACATAGGGAATATTTGGGACGTTTCAACATTTTCATACGTGCGACGGCGGTATATATTGATATTTATAATGCAGATATTTTGTAAAAGAGCTTCCATATTATTGGTTGTTGAACTGCAAGTAATAGAGTGTATTCTTAAGTGATATTGAAATGCACAATTAAATTAATAACACGACTTCACCTTTAATTGAACATATCACATTATAACACTTAAACTGATACTCTAACAATACTGATGTTAGATAATATTATTCTATCATTATAATGATGGAACATAGATAATATAACATGTATGTGAAATAACGGAATTAAACAGTTCAATTTTTATTCGAAGAGAGAGAGAGATGTGAGGATGATATGTATCATATTACCGATAATCCATCATATGATGACGGTATTAACCTTTACACAAACTCAATTTTGATATTTTCTATCAATGCTTCTAGACTTGACTATTGTCTTTAACTTCATTGGATTTCATGTCTAATTAGTTGTCCTTAACTTGTTAAGGTACCAATTTTAGATGACTTTAACTCACCAATAAGAACTACAATATAATGATGGCCAGTTTTGAAAAGTAAAATGGAACTTTTAAGATCCAAAATTTGCATTTGGATTCGTTTGGCTAATTTAATGAAAGTGGTTCATGTACTTCAAAGATCTTTTAGAGGAAGTTGATATAATGTAAACTTCTTATAAAAGCACTTTAGGATAGGGTTGGACAAAACTCCCGAATCGGACCTGACCGAACTTGAATCGAACTGAGCGATTCTTCATAAGTTAAATACTCGAACGAATATCTGAATTGAGAACCGATGTGTTTGGGTCAGTTCTCGATTCTAAACCAAAAATCAAAAAACTGAATCCAAAATTTTTTAAAATTTTTTTATATTGAATTAATTAAATTTTTAAAAAAAAAATTTAAACAAATTGGCAAATTAATTTAACAACCCCGCCAAGTTAATTTTTTGTCAGCCCAACATTTTAGCATTATCCTTCCTCTTTCCATTCTAATTTTATTTGGTAAGTAGCGTCCACTCCTGTATAAATCCAAATCATTTGATAATTTCAACCCCTACATCCCCATTCCCAAATCGATTTTGAAGCTCCTTCATTTCACCGGCTGCGGTAGCTACTGAGCAAATCAAATAGTTAGTAAGTATTTATCAATACTTAAAAATATTTTATTTTTAGAACTTTTAATTTATATATTTCATTTTCTTTATGCAAGGTGCTTGCGGCTAAAGAATTATTGATATGAATCACCGATATTTTAATATTAGTATCTACTTATTGGTATTTATATATATATTAAGAATTTATCTTATTGAACAGCTTGTTATTAATATATTTTTAAATTGGGCTACGTTAATTTATAAAATGTACAAATAAACATGTCATTAGTTGTATTAATGTAGTGTTGTTGTAAATATTAAAAAATTTAATTATGATACGGAATCAAACCCGAACGGTTCTATTATTATATTTGCAAATTAGGGATGCTCGACAAATCTGATATTCGCGTGACCTCGCTCGGGACAGGGCCACGGGCAGAGATTACCCGCTTAGTCGGATAATCGGGACGGGGTTAGGTAACTGCACCCCGCCCTATCTTGTTTATTAATTTTTTTTTTTTTTAGAATTTTATATTTTAAATGAAATTTGTCTCAATCTAATGAATATGAGAAATTAAAATAAAAAAATCAAAACTTAAAAAAAAAAAAAAAAAAAAAAAATTAAACGGGACGGTAAATGGAGCAAGGGTCCCACCCCGTTTTAAACGAGTAACGGGGCGGAGAATTTCTTGACGGGTCGGGTGTGGGGCCGACCCGTCTCGTTGCCATCCCTACTGCAAATATGGCAGGCTTCACTTTGCTTTCTAATAATTAAGGAAGAGAATAATATTAGCAAGGAGATTATATAAATCCGAAAATGAAAACTATTTTCATATTTAAGTAGAATAACACTAATTAAAAACTACCAAAATCTACCAATTTGCTAGGTTGAAAAGGGTTATTCTATGGGTACAAAACTCATAACATAAAGGTGTCACTTCCACTTTTGCCTTATTTGATACTCTTTTTAATATGAAATTTATTTTCTTGATTTGACTCACATACTCACATTTTCCTTGGTTTTGTCGAAAATCAATTTGGTAAAATTGATTTTTCAGTTTTTTTTTTTTAATTTGAAAAAAATTATAGACACAATGGTAAAAAAAAATTATTAGTTTTATTGACGATTTTCATGCAAAACAAAGCTAAACGAATGGTATTTGGTGTAGTAATTTTATTTTATTTTATTTCTTGTCATTGAAACAAATTCTAAACCCAATAATAAACAAAAATATCACTTTAATGAACAATTTTCGTGAAAAAAAAAAGTCAAACGGACAACAAACTTTCAACATTTATCAGGTGAAAAATTATACCAGACGTAATTAATTACAATTCACAATAAAACAAATTTTAGGCATTTCAATTCCATGTAATTCATTTTATTTCCACCCAAATTTCACATTTGCAATCAAGCGGATCCTAACAAAAACTTATTTTCTAAAAAAACTAACGAGCATCAATTTTTTCAACATCTCATAAATGGTCAAAAATAGTGAAAAAACTCCCACCCTAAAAAATAATGTTATGTAGTCTCACTGGGGTTGTAATCCTAGTAGGTAGGGCTAAATAGCATTACTCGATACTGCAGGATTGTTTGATAAAGTTTGATAATATTTTTTGTAAATTTTGATAAAAGTAATGAAATATTTTGTTAAAAAGATATAAAAGTTGTAGATAAAAAGAGAGGCTATATTACCTTTGGTTTGTTTGCAAAATCTTCAATCTGGCCTGGAGCTTTGCAGTTTCTACTGTCAAACTTACCTGCCCAAAAACTTTTTACCAATTTCAAAAAAAAAAAAAAAAAAATTCTAATTAAAATTCAGTTTTAATTTACCAGCGATTCAGTGTTCGTTGCTGTGAGCTGTGTTTCTTCATAAGATTATCTTTCATATCGTTCGAGTATCCTCTCCATGCTGAAAAGAAATCAAGAATTTAATGGTCTTGCAGTAAATTATCTTGCAGTATTCTTCGAATTTAATTCATTTACAACCATCTCCATTCTCCTCATGTTATACAAATAAAATGATTGAATATATATATATATATATATATACACACACACACACACACACACATATTATTCCAATATATATTACAATGTCAATTTTAATTTGTATTAAATATCTTATAGGATCTAATAATTTTATGGGTCTAAAACGCCCTTAATTTCTATGTTGTGCTCGATGGGTGTACTGATAATTTTTTGTACTTAATATTCGTAGCAAAATAACCTGAATGGTTTCAAGCCTTCACCGCCATTCACCACTTTTTCACACAGTAGAAGTGAAGGTTTGCAAAAACAAACAAGTAACTGCATGAAACAATAAATACCCTCGATGTGTAACTGGAGAGGGTCGAACAGTACAAATTCTTATTTAATTGGGGTCCACGGTCGTAAAAACGAAAAATAAGCTCAGATCTTGTGAGTAAACGAGAACGAATGGTATAGAGACATAGGTACCAGGCATACTCATAGAGCTTACCTTTGGATGAAAACACAATCAAATCCAAATCTGCGTCGCGAAGAACAGAGATCTCATGAGCTGTCTTCAGCAGCCCAGATCTCCTCTTTGAAAATGTCCCATGTCGATTTATCTTCTTCTCTATTCTCTTCAACAGAAGAATTCCTCCCCTTCCCATTGTATATAACCGATTCTCTCTTCACCAAGGAAAGGATTGGGATGAATGTGAGAAGTTTTTCAGATTTAGGTTTAGAGTGGTATTGTAAAACCAGGTTTGTATGGTGAAGAACGGTGTCAATCTGTGATGGGGTGAGGCCGCTGTAGCAGAATAGCGTGTTGGATTGGGTTGAGCCACAAGTTGAAATAAAGTAGGGTTTGTAAGCGTGTACGTTGGGTATCATTGGTGTTTCACCATTTTCATACGTGTGACGCGGCTATACACTGATATTTATGGAGATATTTTGTAACAGTGCTTCCATATTATTGGTTGTTGAAGTATAAGTAATAGAGTGTATTCTTGTGGAATAATTAGAATAATAATGTTATTCAACACAAATGGTGTTACATCAATTTAATTGGCACTTCAATGATATTAAATTATAGGCAAAATTAAATGAATCACATAACTTAGACGAGTGCTTTATAATATTATTCTAATTAGAATTGCTCATTTACAGAAAAATAATGTCATTTATCATTATAATGATGAGCACGCCCACGATATAACGAGTATCTTAAATAATGAGATTTAAGAATTCAATTTTTATGAGGGGGAGGGGGATGGGAGAGAGAGATGTGATGACGACAAGCTTTCGCATTTACTGAAATCCATCATATGATAATAAATAGCATTACTCTTTACACAAACCCAATTTTTGATATTTTCTATCAGGGCTTCCATAATAGGATATGACTATTGTCTTTGACATCATTGGATTTCATGTCTCATTAGTTGTCCTTAACTTATTAAGGTACCAATTTAAATGACTTCAAGTGACCTTAAATAAGAGCTACAATCTAATGATGGGCCAAGTTGATGTGAGTTTGAAAAGTCAAATAGAACTTTTAAGATCCAAAATTTGCATTTGGATTCATTTCATTAAAGTGGTTTATTTAGTTAAAAAAATCTTTTAGAAGAAATTGGTCCAATGTGAATTTTTTATAAAAGTACTTCTGGGACAAAAAGCTCTATTAGCAATTATTTAGTTTTAAAATAAAAAATTAAATTAGCTTCTTTTGAAAGTTCGTCTATGAGAAGGAAAAGCAAAAATAATATAAAACAATTAATGAATCACTTAGGGACTGTTCTCTTTGTGTTTTTAATTTTATGTTTTGACTGTCCATTTTGAGATTATTGAAAATGTGTTCTTTTTGACATTTTGAAAAATTGTTTTGAAAACATCTAAAACGTGTTTTGAAAATTTTGATTTGATTATAACTGAAAATACTCAAAATGACAAATTTGTTGTTTTGAATTTTTATTTTTTTTAAATTTTAACTTGTTTTCAAAAATAAGTTTTCGAAAATAGGAAAGAGAACGCGTTTTCACTGTTTTGAAAAATCGAAAACAGAAAACGGTTTAAAAACGATAAAGAGAACGGACCCTTAATTTTGCAAAAAAGAACTTGTAAGCACAATCGAATATTTCAAAATTCTTGAACCATAAAATTTGACTGAAATTAATTTCAGTCACATTAGAATATTACATTTTACAAGAAAATAATGGGTATCTAAATTTAGATGGCAAGCTGTGGATCCCAAATGATAGAAAAAATAGCAGGCGCCCTAAAAAGAAAAATGGCAAGACATCAAATTCAAATATGGCAGTCTTCAATTTGCTTCCTAGTAATTAAGGAAAAGGATGTTATTATCAAGGAGATTGAATCGTTGCAAGAACCGAAATCGAATAAAAAATTTTGGTTTTTGGTAAGTCAGTGAAATCTATATGTTCCATTCAATCACAACAACGAATGGTTTTAGTTCCAGTTCGATTCTAGTTCGATTCAGCAAAAATATTTCTTTTGAAACAATCTCTTATTTTTGTAGTTCTCTTTGTAATACGAATCATATTTTAACTTATTTACCTCTCGTCTCTATACATTAATTATGCATAATTGTAGTAATTATTAACCGTAATGATAAATATAAACAAACTATAAACATCAATCGCGATAAAAAAATATCCCACACACAAACATACCTAAAGGTCCTCAACTAACAATAATAATCAGAAAATGAAAACCATTTTCATATTTAAGTAGAGAATAACACTCGTTAAAAATTACCAAAATCTACAGATTTGGTAGGTTGAGAAATAGGAACAAAATTTATAATTTTTAGACCACTCAAAATCATTGCCAAAAAACTAACAAAAACTTATTTTCTAACCTCTCATAAATTGTCACCTAAAAAGGGTCAAAATGGGTGAAAGGCTCTAACGAGCATTGATTTTTTCAACCTCTCATAAATGGTAAAAATCATTGAAAACTCTCCCAAGCAGACCCTTAAGAATAATGCTATGTTGTACCCATTTAGGTGGCACTAGATGATAGGCTAAATGGAAGGTGGAAGTAAATAACTTATTTAACTTTCCCTTGGGACTAAATAGCATTACTCGATCCTCAAGGATTGTCAGTAAAAGTTCTATAAATTGTGTGAATTTTGATAAAAAGTAATGAAATGTTTCATTAAAAAGATAATAAAAATTGTAGATAAAAAGAGAGGCTATGTTACCTTTGGTTTGTTTGCAATATCTTCAATCTGGCGTTGAGCTTTGCATTTTCTACTGCCAAACTTACCTACCCAAAAACTGATTTCCAATTTCCAAAAAAAAAGGCAAAAGAAAAAAAAAATCTAATTAAAATTAATTTATTTTACCTGTGATTCAATGTTCGTTGCTGTGAGCTGTGTTTCTTCATACGAATATCTTTCATATTGTTCGAGTATCCTCTCAATGCTGTCAAGAAATCAAGAATTTAATGGTCTTGCAGTAAATTATCTTTATATACTTTCAGTAAGTTGTTTACTAATAGGATTTTAAAAGAATTTATTAACTCTTGCAATATTCTTCGAATTTAAATGATTTACCCATCTCCATTCTCCTCATTTTATGCTGTCGGTAATACATATAAAATGATTGATCCAATCTATATCACAATGTCAATTTTAATTTGTATTAAATTTCTTATAGAATCTAATAATTTTGTGGGTCTAAAACGCCCTTAATTAATATCTTGTGCTCTATGGGTGTGTTGACAATTTTTTGTACTTAATATTCGTAGCAAAATAACCTCAGTGAATTCAAGCCTTCATCTCTTTTCCACACAGTAGAAGTGAAGGTTTGCAAAAGCAAATAAGTAATTGCATGAAACAAAAAATACCCTCGATGTGCAACTCGATAAGGTTCAACAGTACAAATTCTGATTTAATATAAACGAAAAATAAGCTCAGATCTTGTGAGTAAAAGAGAACGAAAACGAGAAGAGATGAATGGTATAGAGACGTAGGTACCAGGCATATTCATACAGCTTACCTTTGGATGAAAACACAATCAAACCCAAATCTGCATCGCAAAGAACAGAAATCTTATGAGCTGTCTTCAGCAGCCCAGATCTCCTCTTCGAAAATGTCACGTGTCGACAGAAGACTCGTCCCCTTCCCATTGTATAAACAAGGAAAGGATTGGCATGAATATGAAAAGTTTTTCAGATTTAGGTTTAGAGTGGTATTGCAAAACCAGATTTGTTGGGTGAAGAACGGTGTCGATCTGTGATGGGTTGAGGCCGCTATAGCAGAATAGAGTGTTGGATAAAATTGAGCCACAAGTGGAAATAAAGTAGGGTTTTTAAGCGTGTACGTCTGTTATCATGGGTGTTTCACCATTTTCATACGTGTGACGCCGCTATACATTGATATTTATGGAGATATTTTGTATCAGCGCTTCCATATTATTGGTTGTTCAAGTGTAAGCCACCAAAATTTGCACCATTTTGCACTAAATCTTAACTCAAACTTAAATTCATTTACAACCGTTACACCAAAATTTACATCAAATGAACAATGTTTGATCATTTTCTTCTCTTTTTTTCTTCTTAGTAATTTATTTATTCAAAATATTATTTATTTATTTTTTAAAAATACATAAATTACTAAATAAATAATTACGTTAAATTAAGGAAAATATTAAATTCATTAATAAATATATTATTAAAACATAGTACAATTAGTATAATCACTTCAAAAATGAAAAATATTAAATCATGGCATTAAAAAATATTGCACTGCATTTCGAATTTGAATATTATAATATTATGAAGTCGAAATATAATTGCAATTTAATTCTCGTAATAAAATTATTGTAATATATTTTGTGTTAACTATAAATAATCGTGTTTGTTATATATTTAATTTTTTATTCTTATTTTAATTAATTCAGTAATTATTATTTTTAACATTTAAAATTTATTTTAAATGCAAATAATAATAAAAATAATAATTGTTTTAAAAATTATATAATACAAATGACACAAATACCCTCCAACAATTATTTTTGCAAATGAAAAAATGGGGCAAATTGGACTTTGCACCATTTTGGTGTCACATTGGAGCACCTTTGTACCAAATTTTGGTGAAATTTGGTGATTTGATGTCTCCATTGGAGATGCCCTAAGTAATAGTGTATTCTAGTGGAATAATTAGAATAATAATGCTATTCAACACAAATGATGTTACCTCAATTTAATTGGCACTTCAATGATATTAAGTTATAGGCAAAATCATTGGATTTCATGTCTCATTAGTTGTCCTTAACTTATTCAGGTACCAATTTAGATGACTTTAAGTGACCTTAAATAAGAGCTACAATCTAATGACAGTCAATTTGATATGAGTTTTGAAAAGTCAAATAGAACTTTTAAGATCCAAAATTTAGATTTGGATTCATTTGGATAATTTCACTAAAGTGGTTTATCTAGTTAAAAGATCTTTTAAAAGAAATTGGTCCAATATGAACTTCTTATAAAGGCACTTTCGGAACAAAAAGCTCTATTAGCAATTGCTTAGTTTTAAAATAAAAAAAATTAAATTAGCTTCTTTTGAAAATTCGTCTGAGTTGCAAAAAAAACTTGCAAGCACAATCGAATATTTCGAAATTCTTGAACCATAAATTTTGAATGAAATTATTCAGTCACATTAGAATATAACATTTTACAAGGAAAAAAAAATGGGTATCCAAATTTAGATGGCAAGCTGTGGATCCAAAATGATTGAAAAAATGGCAGGCGCCCTAAAAAGAGAGGAAGAGAGAAAAATGGCAAGACATCAAATTGGGTGTTGAAGACTGCAAATATGGAAGACTTCAATTTGCTTCCTAGTAATTAAGGAAGAGGATATTATTATTATCAAGGAGATTGAATCGTTGAAAGAATCGAAATCGAATAAAAAGTTTTGGTTTTTGGTAAGTCAGTGAAATCTATATGTTCCATTCAATCACAACAACGAATGGTTTTAGTTCTAGTTCAATTCTAGTTCGATTCAGCAAATATTTTTTCTTTTGAAACAATCTCTTATTTATGTAGTTCTCTTTGTAATACGAATCATATTTGAACTTATTTACCTCTCATCTCTATACATTAATTATGCATTATTGTACTAATTATTAACCGTAATGATAACCATAACAATAACAAACTATAAACGTCAATCTTGATAAGTTCGTAAAAGTTTTATAATTTTTTTGTAAATTTTATGTTACCTTTGGTTTGTTTGCAAAATCTTCAATCTGGCCTTGAGCTTTGCATTTTCTACTGTCAAAATTACCTGCCCAAAAACTGATTTCCAATTTCCAAAAAAAAGGCAAAAAAAAAACTTTTTTCTAATTAAAATTCAGTTTAATTTACCTGCGATTCAATGTTCGTTGCTGTGAGCTGTGTTTCTTCATACGAATATCGTTCAAGTATCATCTACATGCTGTAAAGAAATCAAGAATTTAATGGTCTTCGAATTTAATTCATTTACACCCATCTCCTTATTTTATGTTGTTGGTAATACAAATAAAATGATTGAATATATTATCTACATCAATCCAATATATATTACAATGTCAATTTAATTTTGTATTAAGTTTCTTATAAGATCTTATAATTTTATGGGTCTATAAATGCCCTACTATGTTGTGCTCGATGGGCTTAATATTCGTAGCAAAATAACCTGAGTGAATTCAAGCCTTCACCTCTTTTTCACACAGTAGAAGTGAAGATTTGCAAAAGCAAATAAGTAATTGCATGAAACAAAAAATACCCCCAATGTGTAACTGGATAGGATCGAACAGTACAAATTATTATTTAATAAGGCTCCACGGTCGTAAAAACGAAAAATAAGCTCAGATCTTGTGAGTAAACGAGAACGAAAACGAAAACGAGAAGAATGGATAGAGACGTAGGTACCAGGCATCAGTAGCGTACTCATAGAGCTTACCTTTGGATGAAGACAAAACCAAACCCAAATCTGCATCACAAATAACAGAAATCTCACGAGCTGTCTTCAGCAGCCCAGATCTCATCTTCGAATATGTCGCGTGTCGATTTATCTTCTTCTCTATTCTCTTCAATAAATAGAAGAACTCTTCCCCTTGCCATTGTATATAACCGACTCTCTCTCTCTCTCTCTCTCTCTCTCTCTCTCTGTGGAAAGGATTGGTAATGAATAAGAAAAGTTTTCCGGATTTAGGTTTAGAGTGGTATTGCAAAACCAGGTTTGTTTAGTGAAGAACGGTGTCGATCTGTGATGGGTTGAGGCCGCTGTGGCAGGATAGAGTTGAGCCACAAGTTGAAATAAAGTAGGGTTTGTAAACGTGTACGTTGGGTGTTTCGCCGTTATCATAAGTGTGACGCGGCTACTCATAGATATTTATGGTGCAGATATTTTGTATCAGCGCTTCCATATTATTGGTCCATTTACACAATTTTTTGATATTTTGTATCAGTGTTTCCGTAATTAAACTATAAAAAATGCTACTTGTACGGACCAAAATTTACTGGCTGATTTATGTGTGATGATGTGACAGAATTTCATTATTTTATTTAAATTTGTTTTTAATTCAACGACCAATTAAATTTTATCACATGGTAACCGCCTAACCGGTAAATCAGCCAGCAAAATTTTCTCGTATTTGTGTCATTTCTCTTGGGGTCCGTTTAATTGCGAAAGTAAAAAATGGGTGGAAATAAAATAAATTAAGGGAATTTAATTGTTTAGAAATTATTTTATTGATAATTACAATTAATTGTGCTTAACTGGTATAATTTTTCAACTGAAAAATGTTGAAAGTTTGGTGTTCGTTTGACTTTATTTTTTATAAAAATAGTCAATTAAATTGATATTTTTTTAGCATTCGGTCTAAAATTTGTTTCAATTGCTAAATAAAAAAAATTATTATACCGAATATCATTCATTTAGCTTTGTTTTACATGAAAACTGTCAATAAAAGTGATATTTTTTTTTTTATCATTGTATTTAGAATTTTTTTCAATTACCAAAAAAAAAATTTAAAAATCAAAACAAAATTTTAAAAAAATAAAGCAATTCCATTTTGCCAAGAAAATGGAATCTCTTCACTTTGACAATAAAGTCAATTCCTTAAAAACATGGAAAATTAGTTGATGTGATGCAAGGAAAGGCAATTCCATGACAAATTTTGTCAATCAAACAAGTGAAAAAGTGAGAAATAAAATCCATTCTCTATTTTCCTTGGGAAATTAGACTTATCAAATACAATCTTAGTAGACTATAAAAATGCTACTTACACATAAAACTTTTACCACCTAATTTACATGTGGTGATGTGGCAGAACTTTATTGATTGATTTAACTTTGCTTTTTGTTCCAGTAACCAATGAAATTTTGTTACATCTAAAATTTCCCTATACAAACTATTTTATCTCGACTATGTTGGATTTCATGTCTCATTGTTTGTCCTCCTTAACTCCATAGAGTAATGCTAATTAAAATTCGTTTGACAATACTTTTGAAATCTTGTTTTTTAATCCGTTTGATTACTTTTATGAAAGTATTTCTTCTAATTAAATGGGATTTTAAAAGAAGTTGGCTCAATATGACTTTCTCTAAAATCACTTAATGAAGTAAGAAACTCTTTTAGAAATTAGTTTCTAAACAAAAATTACGGTAATTTCCTCAAAAAGTTTTTGTACAAAATGCAAAAGCAAAAATAAAAATTATGTCAAATAGACTCTTAATGCTACTGGCGTTACAACATTAGCCTAGTTGAGGTAAAGTGATCGTAGATGAGAGTTGCAATCTAATGAGTCACTTAATTATATATTTCCTTCTACACTACGTGGCTTGAGGTGGCATTCCAGGTCATAAACCGCCAAACCCACAAGCATTATACAAGTGAGATCAAGAAGAAATAACTTGTAATAGATCGCCTACAAATTGAAATTAAGTTGCCTCATTTTTTCTGCAAAATAAATAAATAATCCTTTTAAGACAATACAAGATCTCGAAATTCTTGAACCATAAAAAGTGAATAAAATTATTGTCATAAACACCATTAGATATAACAAAATATCTATATTCATAATTTCTTGTACTTTTCAAAAATAGTTCGTTTTGTGTAGGATAGATGTAAAGTAAAGGAATCGCTGAGTGGAGTAATTGGTTTTACATATCTTATGAATATATTTGAGCTAAGTTTATTCATCTTTGCTTCACTTGCTCTTGAGTCACATACCCAAATATTTTCCATCTTCACCCTAAGTCACCTTACAACCCTTGAAAAGTTTTTGTGATTCTTGTAAAGCATGTGATCTAAGTGGTGGCAAATGAAAAAATATGCAAGCATATGGTAGATCATCTCCGAACGAAACACTTACATTTTAAACACATGAGAGTTGAGTACTTATATCCGTGAGGGTCTACATGTTTGGTTTATTCCATCTTCATATGAAAATGCTAGCTGATTGATTATGAGTTGTGTGAGAATGTTTATTTATGATGTGTTGTGTGTTTTAAAGAGTTTAATTGTTCTATGCTCGTGGCATTATGCCCTGTGTTTCTGGGGAATTAAATTTGAGTTTTGCCAGATGACGAACAAAAGTTAAATGTGGGAGAATTTGATAGGAATGTAAAATGCATATTGTTCCTTCCTTATTTTATGTGCTCGTATGATTAATCAATACCAAAATGTGCTCATTACGTTCATATTTTGATTTAGATATAAATTCTATGGATATGACCAAATTTGGAAGAAATAAGCGAACAATGACCAAAATGAAAGAAAACGAAGTTTGGGGATTGAAATACAAATATTCAAAAGTTACGTGGAACTTCACGATGAAGATTTGATAGTGTTAGAGGTCAATCGGATGAAGAAAGAAGTCAAATGGATGAAATAGAATCAAAGTATGATCACACATCAATTTTCAATTGAAAAAGTTATACACCAATTTTCAGCCTCATATTAAGACCCATCTTCTACATGACAAATGATCGAATTGAAAAATGATATCTGAAGCAAAGTTGTAAGTTGGCTTTCCAAATTATCTTGAATCTCCTCAATCGGACATCGGGAGTGAAAAATATAACCAAAATCGGAAGAAACCTATAACCATGCGGTCGCATATCTTTAATTCCATACGACCGCAAATGGGGTTTCAGCGAATTTCAGAGTCCATTTTCAATGTTCTATGCGACTGCATGACTTAATACCATGCAGCCGCATAGTTCATTCCCGACAAGAAAATTCTGGTTTTCAAATTTAAGTCAACTACATATGTAAACAACTATAAACACGTGATTTGCAACCCTAGAACGTACAGAACGCCTCCCATCTTCATTCTTCGTTATTTTGCTCTTAGAATCATGAATTGTAACTAAAATTTTACACTTGATGAAGGAAATTGAAGTCTCGGAACCACATATTGTGAGATCTAAATAGTTTTTCCTATTGTTTAATTCTTATTTTGCGTATTAAATGTCCATCTACATTTATTTCATTAATTGTTGCGTTTAATTGCTTGGAGGTCTACTAGTTTTTTATTTGTTACAATCTACCACTAAGTTGAATATCAAATCCGTAATTGTTTGATTTCTTTAACTTGTGAAACAACTAGAATTTAATTATTTGTCGCGTCAAATTGTTAAATATTAGGAAGAATATTCAACTAAATAAAATACAACTGTTTGTGCTTGTATTGTTTAGTTTCATCAATCTTTCTAATTCGTAATGCGATTATCAAACTAAATCTAAAGCGCTTGTCTTAGTTGTTTGGTAATTAGGGTTAATTGGATCGCTTGTATTCTAATTAATTATAAGTAAGGATAGATAGAAAAATAATTCAAATAGTAAATATTCAAAATATGAATTGAATTATCCTTGTGTCTATGATCAATTATGAATTTTCGAAGGTGGATGTGGACTTTAGACTAAGGTTAATCTTTTTATTGTTTTCATTAATTTAATTTTTATTGTTATTAATTGCAATATTTATAATTGTTTGTATACAAACCCTCTCCCCCCAAATCATTGTACTGAGCATAAAATATTGAATTACATACTATTCGTGAGATCGACCCTTACTTCCACTACTACATTTGTTTTAGAGGTTAATGTATTACTTTTGGGTCTCTGCGATAGCGCACACAGTCTCCATAATACTCTATGATACGCAAACTGGTGGTCGACCACCAAGAATTTCATGAAGTGGTTAGCTACAAGAGGTGGTGCTCCCATTTCAACAGGGAAAATGATAATTCCTCTCGGAATAATACTATCCCCGGTAAATCCATACAGGGGTGGTCATAGGAGTGAGTTTGTGATCCACCACCATCTTGTCATAGGTGGAGCCAAACAAAATGTTCACTGAACTACCATTATCTACAAGCACGTGATTCAGTCTGTTTCTTGCCACCACGGCTCTTACTACTAATGCGTCGCAGCGAGGGTAATGTATGCCCATCCTAGATGAGTGTGATGGCCTCTGGGTCTCACCCCTTGGTGCAGTTCACTATATAGCTGGCCAAAGGCGGGTCCCTAGCTTCCCTTGTGTAATTCTTCTAGACATTTCAAGATTCACCTCTCACACGCAGTCCTCCCTCCAATAATCGTATCAATCTCCCGGACGGGCATGTCATCAGTTGCGACGAGAGGCATTCACGTCATGTCGGGGTGAATGTCGCCTCGTCTCGCCTATCATAGGCGAGTTCGACCTTACAGCACTGTCCCGATGATGACCTTCTCTCCCATTGCTCTTTCAGCGGAACGAGGGCCTCCCGGCATTCGCTCGTGTCATGGACATAGAAACGGTGGAGAGTACGGTAGGGTCACACCTCCTCGGGTGGGCTATTTCTAGGCCCTTCCCCCTTCTCCTATTTCTAGGGTTAAAAGGTCTCCTAGATGTTCTCGTTCCAACGTTGTTGTCGGACCCGACATTTTCATAAGCTAATGTAGGTACATCATTCAAAGTTTCCATAGCCAATATATGTCCCGAAGTGGGTGCTACGGTATGCCCAGCTTGGGTTCATTGTTGGTTTACCAAATGGGACATGGGTCCTCTCTCCATTTGTCTTTGGGATAGGAAGAGTCCATGTGTCGCCCTATTTCGACGATCAATCATCTCCTCATTGACAATCTCAACTCTCATACTCTCTACCAACTCTTCATATGTGGTAGGGTTTTGTTGTGGTGTTTCTTTAGGTTGTCTTTTCCCTTATATTTAAGAATTTTAAGGGGCACGAAATTATGAGGCATGGGAGAATCACATAGTTCTTTGGAGAATGGAAGGTTGTCGTCGTCACCGTTGAGTTCATAGGACTTGCATGGTCCATCAATTCTCACCTCCCTCGCTTGTTCCTAGGTGGGAGAACCTGAGCTATTTGGATTTGTACTTGTTCTTGTGGTCGAGCTGTTTGGTGAGCGGACCGATTCCTATTCCTAGGCGTACGTTCGATCCGATCAAACATGCCCATGGGCCTTTGGGGCTGTTCTTCGTAATACAGGGGAATAATGTCCTCTCCAACATGAGCGTTGTTGGTAGATCGCTTGAAGGCATAGTTTGAAGAGACATCTACCCCCACATCTTTTTCAACCGCGGCCTTTATTCTTTGTCGACTTGAATAGGTTCTGTGGCTCTGCCCTACTTTTGCCTGGCGTGGGTCGTAGGCTTATTGTGGGGTACCCTGAGGTATTTGGAAGCCTCTTTAGTTTCTTGACTTGCATGAGGAGTTCATGCATAACAGCACTTTGGGCTGCAATTTTTCTCATGTTGGTAGCTAAATGAGCAATCTTAGCAGTTAATTGTGTTGTAGTTCTTTCATCCCTGCAATAGCGATGGTGAGGTCTTTGGTGATTGCAGGGCCGGACTTGAGGAGAGGCCCAAGAGGCCTCCGCCTCAAGCCCAGATTTTTTTAGGGGCCCATTCCCTCACCCTCCCCCCCATTTCCCTTCCCCTCCACTCCTTTTTTGAATTAACCTAATCTTCAATACAGGTACTAAGACCAGAAGCCTAGATGGAAGAAGCTGCAGCACTGCAAACTGGAAGTCGGAAGCCGACTATGAGAGAGAAAACCTACACCGTGACTTAATTTACCTTTATATGCTTCTGCAATTGTAAAATCTCTCTCTCTCTCTCTCTCTCTCTCTCTCACTCACACACACACACACAGTACTTGTGTTGTTGAATTTGTGAACCCAAAACATTTTTGCAACGTTTTAATTGAAGAAGAATTAAGAGAACAAAGCACTTTTATAGTATATTATTTACTCTTGACAAAAATCTTGAAAAACTGCTTATTAAAGTATTACTTTTTGTTGCTTTAAGCAATGGGAATACAAGAAAAACCCAAAACCGGCTATCCTATTTCAAGAACCGACGAATTCTCTTTACTTCGTTTCAACTGTGATTTCTGACGAAAAAGAATGGATTTTTTCAACTCTATCAATGGGAATTATGATAACTATTTTGTGTTCCAAGGGGTAATAACAAATGGATCCTCATCAAGTTTGCTGTTGGTATTGGATAAAGAAAGGGGAGAGCTTGTAAGGGCTATGGTGAAGCCTGGCCAAAAAGAAGTCAATGCAAAGAAGACATTGATAGCTTTAAAGAACCATAGTAAGGCTGAAAGGCGTAGAAATGAAAGAATTAATGGGCATTTGAGCACTCTCAGTAGCCTTATTCCTGGTATAGATAAGGTAATTTAAGTGTTTGATTAAATATTTTACCATTAATGGTTGGGGTTGGACTTAATTTAGTGCTCTTTCAACTGGGATTTTATAAATCTGCATATATTAGTTATGAGATTGTAATGGTTGAGCTAAACAGCTAAATTTCACTCAAAATCAACACACAATGAGTGCATGTTTGCCTTATTGGATGCATAATGATATATCAATGCTTAATATTTTATTGTGATTGAGTATTAGGCCTTATGTATGGAAACTGGACATTAATTAAATTTTGTTTTTTTTCACCTCTCAGTAATTGTTAGCTATTGAGTGATTGAGTCAAATATCAGCTCCTAAATATGCATCTGGAGCTCAAACAAAGAAGAAGAGAGAAATAGTAGAGGCATTAATTCGAAGTTATACTGGAGATATAGATAAGTATTTTAATAATAAGAAAAAAAAAGTTAATAACTTAGGAGCCCAAATTTTAAAGTTCGCCCCAGGTCCCGCGAAACACAAGTACAACCCTGGGTGAGTTACATTGTTTCGAAAGATCTCTTCATTAGAGACCTCTCTTACTCTCCTTGGATTCACATCTTCGTTGCTTGAACTCATTGTTTTTGGGCTTGCACACTTTCTTTCAAGAGGTAATTAATAACACTCCAACTTTCTTCCTTGAGGCCTCCTCTTGTTCTTTCTTCAAGAACAACCCATTTCTCAAGGGGAAGGCCATGAGGATATTTCAGTAAGCTTTTTCTTTATAGGGATGTTCGTGGTTATAGTAACGATTTCCTACAGAAGGCTTATCAAAATATGTAGACCCCGAAAAATAACCCAAACACTTGGCCAACAAAATACCTCCATGCGAGCTCTTTCCTGTACGAAGTAACATACTGTTAGCCGCTCGTGGCCTTTTTCGGTAGGGGTGAAAGTAGATGTGAGCACTCTGATGATCAAGTTAGTGAGTTGATAGATCGGAACTAAGACGCCCGGTGGTGGTCGCCGGAATGTGGTTTTGTTTTAATGGTGGCGTGTGTGTACAAATAATGCAAGAGTGTCTCATTTTTCTCTCTCTTTTTGAAGGACCAACTCCTTCTTATAGTGCAAGTGTGGGTATTTACAGTGAAAGGGAATAAGAGATGAATCGTTGAATTGGAACACGTGCTCTTGAATCTTGGGCGAACCATCATCTCCTAGGTATCAATCCGTCAATTCATAGGTAGGCGGTTCATTTAATACTCCATGACATTGTAAGGAGACGTGACATTTTGGAGTCTGTCATACATCCCATCAATCAGTCCTAAGGATTTGGCTCTTGAGATCTTTCCATAAAAGATCTTCTAGTACACAGGGTTGAAGTGGAGCGATTGTGGCAAGAGTGATAATTGCGTTTTGAATGTCACCACGTGGCGGTCGTAATCAGTTCGTTCATTGACGTGAGAGATGGCTGGGAAAAACCCAAAACAAAATACATCAAAATCAACTTGAGTAAATTGAATACAATACTAGAAAATTTGTTTAACGTTAATAAAATAATATAGTTTCAATAATCGACAAAAAATGATAAAATACAGGTTTTTTCATACTACTCATTTAGCTAGTTGATACATACGCCAGGTGCATAATTTATTTATTTGTGGGATTATAAAATTAATGACCCCAACCGATCTTTAAACCAAAAATAACTACAAATTAAAAGACAATTCCTAAATCACCATTATAATGTCACCGTTGTTCTAAAAACTTCGCCTAAGTAGGAAACTTGACCATGATTGTCTAATATGTTAGGTGGTCTTGAGCCTTTTCAACCCTAAAAGCTAGCTCAAGAGCTGAGGTTTTCCATCACACTTATAAACTGACCACCAACCCCTTCCACAATCGATGTGGGATAACCTCAACAATCTCCCCTTCACATATCAAACCCACGGTGGGATCAAACTCGTATCTCCCGTGGACTGCTAGGCCGAAACATCTTGATAACTTAGACTCTGATACCAGTATTGGGTGATCTTGAGCCTTATCAAGGCCAAAAGTTATCTCAAAAGGTGAGGTTTTTTCTTGCACTTATAAACTGATCACCAATCCCTTCCACAATCGATGTGAGATAACTTCAACATAATCATGTTGTATACTTTTTAGAATACTAAATGCAACCAAGTATCCCCATCCTTGGGTTTGCGTCACACAATGACGGTATTTGGAGTTTTCCAATTTTTATTTTTCAACTAATACATCTCTTGTTCTTTCTTGTCACAAATTTATGACTATGTTTGGTTTGATTAAAAATCAAATTTTTAGTATATTTGAATAAAAGTTAATGAAATATAAGATTAATAAATAAGTAAAGTTATAAATCGTATAAAATATATGATTGAAAATAATTTATTTTTTTTTTCAAAAAAGTGAGTTTAAAAATTGAGGCCAAACGAATCCCTATAAATCGTCAATCATACTTTCATTTTGGAACACAAGCAACACCTATCAAAGGTGGAGCATTTGTGGAACTCCACAGTACAAGCAACACTTGTGGAAGGTGGAGATGTTCTACCAGATTCAAAAGATCCTAAAGTTTAGAATTTGAGCACAAAAATCAAAAACCTAGATTTGACTGAAAACAATCATTAGAAGTTAAAGTCGTAATCAAATTCAAGATAAGATCTTCATAGATTTTCATTTCCCTTGAATGCTATAAAGTTTATCTTACGAAACAAATTATTAATGTATTGAGTTTCTTTTTCTTGTTTAGCCCTATTTTGTACACATTACAATTTTTATTCTCATTTTTTCTGCTCATTTTCAACCACATATTTTTTAATAAAATAATATTTTCTATCACATCAATAACTTTTTTTTTTCAACCGCATATTCTTCATCAATATATTATTCCAAAATATATTCTTCCAAAATAATGTGGCTCAAACACATCCTTATTTTTTCATGTTTGATCAAAGTTGGAAATCAAAAAATTACTTATTTTAAAAGTAAAGTAAGATTTATTGGGGGTGGACAATGGATCGGGTCGAGTTTGGCCTAAATCGAGCCAACCCGATACACTCGATTTTGGACTCTTTCACAAATCGACCCGACCCGGCTCCTACCCTAAACCAACCCAACCCGAATTGAGTCTGGTCGGTCCATCTGGATTTCTTCTTCATTTTTTTTTTTCATCCACTACTTCTTCCATTCAAGACTGGAAATCCCACCATTGACAACTACTAGAATTATTTTGAAGAAAATCCTCATGTGATGCCAAAGAACTATGCTGAGTCAGTTCGAGTTTTGATTTGAGAGAGATGATGGGAGAAGGAAAAAAAGGGAGGGAGAATGGCTAAAGCTCTGGGCTGCAAGAGTGTTACAGAAAGCTGAAAAGGGAAAAATGGACTACCCCTGGGAAGAAAAACAGTGTTTGGATCTAAAGCTAAAGCTAAGTTCCCTTTACCATCGGAGGTGCACAGCCCTAGCCAAAGCAGCACCGTGGAGTCATCAAGCGTCAGAGCAATGAATACTCATCCGCTGGTTGAGCTTGATCTCACTGGACATCCGGGTCTTTACTTTGATCCGATGCCAGGATACCGGCTGAATACGGCGGCGGTTCAGTTTCCCAACAGCGGCGACATCGGTGTGCAGAGTGATTCAGATTCTTCTTCAGTTGTTGATGAGAATCAAATCGATGCACGGAGAGTTTTAGGTTTCAATCTTAATCTACCACGTGCCAACCAAACACTACTTTTAGGGTCCGTTTGGTACGGATTCTCCAAATTTTACAGTAAATCAATTCTCATTTTCAACCACGCATTCTTCAATAAAATAATATTTTCCATCACATCGATAACTTTTTCTTCCTTTTCAACTACATATTTCCCATCATATCACTATTCAAAATCAATTATTCCTCCAAAAAATCCCTCCCAAACAAGCTCTTAATATTGGGTTGGGTAATTTAAGTGGGTTTAACCCGAACCGACTTGACCTTACCCAAATAATTTTATACTGGTTTGGAACCCGACCTGATTCGGGCCTGTTTGGGTCAGGTTGCGCGGGTTTCAGTTTATGGGCCCAGCCCTAAGATTTATATTTGGAATCAAGCTATTTGAATTTTTTTATTTCAAAAATAAAAAAAATCATTTAAGAGAAAGTTTTCTTTTTTAGCTTTGTCATCTTACTTCAGATTGAATACTTAAAAAAAAATAAAAATTGCTTGGTTTGAAAAAATGAAAGTGTTCACATGTCTTAACTCGAGGTGTGTCACTTAGGATGCTTAAGTCTATGCTACACGAATATAAGCTTCATCCATAACTGATGACAATGTGTTGTTTCAGAATGCAGATACTAGTTTTTTAACATTCATGACAAGTTAAAATGTTAAATTTAAACATTCTCAAACATCATATTTTAACCAACAACATGAACAAAGTTATTACACGACACTAATAAAATAACAAGTCAACTTTGAGTGTCATACTATTATAAACATGTCCAACAAGTGACATCGCACACAAGAAAATGTGCAAATAAGAGAAGGAAATGTTCCGGCAGAGAACAAGTTTGTTTTGTGCAAAGAGTAGTAACTTACGATTAGAGTAAAAGTTAGATTGGTGAATTCAAATTATCCAAACCAAGGTCCACATTTCAAAATGTTAGGCGAGTAATTGCACAAGCATCCAAAATGGCCAAGGAGAAAAAGAATAGTAGACGCAAATACGAGACCTCTCTATCTCTCTTGTTAAGCATCATAACAAGAGAAAAATGTAATGACATCAATGAACACATTAAAAACTTAAAATCGTTCTCTTTAATATCATTGTTTTGTAATAAAACTCGACCCTAGAACCCTAAAGGACGTTTTGTTAGGTTAGAAAGAATAATTCTCACCCATCTTCAAAAAAGTTCTCTACAATCATAGATTCCGAGTATATTTGAGCGACATTATTTTGGAATAATGTATTTTGAAATAGTATATTGATGGAGAATGTGTGGTTAAAAAAGAAGGAAAAATTATTGATGTGATGGAAAATATTATTTTATTAAAGAATATGCTGTTGAAAATTAGTAGAAAAATAAAAATGAAAATTTTAATGTGTACCAAACAAGGGATACATCTTGGTAGCACTATTCTATGGGTTAATTTCATTGTTGATCACTGAACTTCCAATTGGGTTATTCAACTATAATTTGTTACAATCAGGTTATTAAACATCAAGTTACTCTATTAGCCACTTCACAAACTCAACGTCTCAATTCTACGTACTATGTAGACATTAAAATTTAATTGTAGTGTGACATGTCAGACATTTTCAATTAACATATCACTTAATCAAGTCGCAGCCGTAAAATTGAGAGCATGTTTGGTACGGATTACAATCAGATTTTAATCTAAATCAAAGTCAAACTATCAAATATTAATCACATCTTTCATGGGTCCCACAACTTTTCAACCACACATTTCAAACACTTCTATCATATTCTACTAAAAATCTAATTTTAATCCCTACCAAACACCTTCTGAATATATACGCTACAAGATTATGAATTGGAAGAAGGCTGTTTATTTTAAAATTTTGTAGCCAAGACAAGTGTCATATTTGCTTGGAATCGTAAGACACGATAGATTTAATGACTAAAATTGAAAGTAAATTGAATTGCAACAAATTACAGTACAGCGGCCCAATTGAAATATCACAATAAGTGCAATGACATAAGAAGGAATCTAACCCCTTTGGAGATGTGGTAGCGCCATGTTTGGTTTGGATTAAAATTTAATTAAAATTTTAAGTCAAAATTAACAATTAATTTTAACCACACATTTCATTGAACTTACAACTTTTCAACCATATATTTCATCAACTTTTATCTCAATCTACTAAAAATCTGATTTTAATCTTCTACCAAACAAGCCGCAAGCAATTTAAAAGTGCACTCAACACTTTTTGAGTTTGTCTCATTCGATATATATTCTGTTACACATAGCCCACATAGCCTGATAATTACTCATTTGAAAACAATAATTTTACAATTTGTTGTTTATTTGAGCTTTAAACGAATGGTAAAATGCATTAAATGAAAACAAGTCCAAAAATCATATTGAATAAAAGAAAAATCGCCTTACCATCTCTTAATAAAATTGCTGCCGGGTTTTTTAAGTAGATTATCAATAAATAATTCTCGATGCAACAAAACAAATATAAATAATAATTCATATTCTGATCCTCAGAAAACAAGCTAATAGTCTCAGCATGGATAACTAATTTCTGTCAAAAGAGAATGGTAACGCTATCAGCTGTGTTCCTCTTCTATTTAGCAGTGCCATTGGGTACTCCGGTCGAGACTCCAGTCGATGGGTTGAGCTCGTCCCAAGCTTCGATCCAGGTAACCATAGCATCGGCAAGCTTGTTGAAGTAATCGTCAACCTTGCCAAGTTTTGCCTTGACTTGTTTGGAAAGTTCAAGGTAACATTTCTGAACAGTGTTGGCATCCTTGGAAAGGGTTGCAGATTGGAAAAATGGAATCAGTTCTTCTTGCCAGTAGATACCTTTATATTCCTTCTTAAGATTCACAAATGGATTGCTGGCTTTGCTGTGCCAAATGTATGGCAGGCCTGTCTTGATTCCTAATCCCAAGTGGTCACAGATCACCTACGCAGAGAGAGAGAAAAAAAAAAACAGTTTAAACGGACGAGTAGATAAGGAGTTCCAGTGACCAGTAGTGTTTTAACCCCTCGAAAAATTTTACGGCCGAAAATAGAAATACCTTGGTGCACCAGCCAGCCCACATGTCATCGTAGCGGCCAATTGGCTGGCCATCACCCATGAGCCCGAAGTACATGGCTGGGCCAATTAGCTCCCGATCGAAAGCCAGGTTCATGCCACACATTGGGAATAGGGTTCCCTTTGGAATAGTCATAACTGCGTCAACATACCTGAAATATAACATGACATAAAGATTCAGACATTCAGTACCTAAAATACAAACGAACCTGCAGAAATTTATGAAAATGCAGTTCACCTCGTGTTCCTCTCACGAGGCTTGACAAGCTGGGTTGGTGCATCGTAATCTGGGATGTTAAGCCAGAGTCCATGTGACACTGCTGTCGGTGCACCTTCACGAAGACTAAATGGGTATCCACGGACAAAATCTGCACCTTCTCTGTAGGGATCATAAAGCGTATTGAAGAAAAATGGAGTCGAAGGGGCGAGAAGGTTTTTAATGTGCTGCTCGAGTGCATTAATTTCCTTGCCTGTAGGATCTTTAGCAACCTGTGCATCAATAGAGATTTCAAACATCACAAGATTCACAACGATAGAAAATGGGACCCAGCATTAAACATTTCATACATAAGTCAGTAAAGTGTATAAATAGTGCTTTCCATATTTGTAAGGTGAATAATCTTAATGACAGTGTGAACCAAAAAGAGTTAAAATCTAGTCTAATGCATTTTCATATCGTTTAGTTTTCTCTACTCTCGAGTCTCGTGTACCAAAATTATTCTACGGGAATTGGTAATGCAGCTAGGAGTCAATAGGTACTTGAAACAATTATCATGATCTTAAAAAATTGAAACGATTAGAAGAACCATTTCCGATAATCTAACTGCATTTTCCTTTAAAAGATAGTTATACCGAAACACACATTAGAAGTTAAAGTTAAGATTAGAACAACTTATTTTCATGGACATTAGACTCCAATCTTAATTTTGGGACAGACACGAGAGGCAGATCGCGAGAGCCACATTCATTAAACCATTTGATTCACACACGAAAGTTCCGATCACAGAAGAAATGATCGATCACCACAGATCTCATCCATAAGCACAGATTGAAAACGGTAAAATTTTTCAGAAGAAGCCATAATTGCAAATGTACAATCAATATTCAATACTTACATAAAAATAAATCTAAAGAATTGAATTTCAAAAACAATGAATAGATTTCAAATGCCAAATCCCATTATCTTCAAACCAAAGAAAACAAAAATTCACATTTTGAACTACACCAAATATTTAAATATACATTTTCACCAAAAAGTGAAAACTCATGGGACCCCACATGTCAAAGTCCAAGCTTTGACTCAAAAGTCAGTAGAACACCAAACCAAATCAGATCTTCGGAGGGATCAACAGATCAACAATATAAAAGATAATAATGCAAAAGAAAAGAATGAAAATTCGAAAAAAAAAAATATCGTTTTCTCAATGTGAAAATTCACATTTCAAATTACAGCAAATATTCGAAGGTAAATTTGAACCAAAAAACGAGAATTCATTTGGAAAATTAAAAATCCAATCTTTGACACCAAAAAGTTGTAGAACACCACAATCAAAAACAGATCTTCCCAACAGATCAACCACTATAAAACATAAAAGTGCACAGCATAAAGAACAGAACATCCAGATCAAATATTCAAACATTATACACAATATAAAAAAAGAAGAAAACTATAAAAATTAGGGTTTGAATCTTACAAAGCAATCATCATCAATAGTGTAGATGTACTTCTTCTTGGAGACCATGTACCCAAAGCAACGGCAAGCAGAATCCTTGAATGAAATGCAAGAAGCCTTTGGGCCCAGAATTTTGTTAATATCATTTCTATTGTAGAGTTCATAATCAAAACCTTCTGGGACATTGATGATTTTTGAGGGATCTCCGTCTTGGACTATGATTAGATGGTATGGCTGGAAAAATGGCCTCCACATCTCGAGGAAATCTAGGTTTCTGATGGTGGGAATTACTATGTCTAGCTCATCTTTCAACGCCGGGGATGATTTTGAGTTAGCCATTGCTGGATTTCCTAGAGGCTTCTGGGTTTTGGGCAAGATCGAGAAATGAAGAGGAGTTAAGATCTGAGGAGGCGAAGGGGGTGAATTTGTAGCTGAATTTTGTGGGGTGGGTTGCGTGGGGATAGTGATTGAGTTGCGTTAAATGTGAAACTTGAAAAAGGAAGGCGCGGTTTGGCACCGGCGGCACGTGAGACACCAGGTGTAGAGAGAGAGAGAGAGATAGGTTGCTACTGTTAAAATAAATTAAAGAAAATTTATTACTTCAGTTATTAATTTACATATAGTAAATACTTATTTTTTTTATAAATAGATTATTTAGGCTAAAAAAAATTTACTCATGCCAAATATCTTTTGAATTACTAAAATGATACGATAAAAAAAATAGTATATTAATAAAGAGTACAAAAATACGTTTAGAGAAAATGATCACGATTTAGATGGTAGCAATAGTTTGCCGATTATTTCTCTAAAACAGTACTTCAAGCAATAGTACGCCTAATATTTGGATGATGGAGGTGTTATACACAGAATAATATAGCGATGAGATTTCCAAATTAAATTTGACTATTTACAAGATAAATAAAGGATTGCAGATCATCAACACGTAAATTAAAAAGAGTCAAATTGGAGTCGAATCAAAGTAAAAACCAACGGAAACAATAAAAAGAAGAGAATATTAGAAATTTGAACTGTCGACAAATTATTGCCTTATTTTAGAGGGTGTTTGGTGTAAATTAAAATCATATTGTAATAAAAGTTTTTGTAATGTGTGGTTGAAAAAATGTAGAACTCATGAAAGACGGGGTTGATATTGATCGTTCGATTTTGACTTAATTTAAAATCTGACCCAAACGGACCTTTAATAGATTATGATCTTAATTTTTTATATAAAATTAAATTGACTCTCAATTTTTCTGATTGAACCATTCGTTTGATTTTGGCATGCATTACTTTTATGCCAAAATTTGATTATATTCGATCCTTTATTTAACTTGTAAATAGCCAAATTTAATTTGGAATAGAAATGTCAATCGAATGTTAGAAATTTCTATTTCCGAAAATAAAAAGGAAAGGAACGTCGGTGTCACGTGGGAACCGGCATTAGCGGCACAAGAAGGGGGAAGACGTGTCGGAACTATGACAGATGGCATATTATGGTAGTATGATTCGGCGACTATTTCAAAGTCCCGTGTTTGTACCTTTGTGCTGTCCAATCATTCTCGTTGGCTCCCCACTACTTCTCCACCCTACCACTTTCAACTTTTTATACCATAATTTTAGGGTCAGTTTGAATGATTTTCGATTTTGCTGCTCACAGCTATGTGAGGAAGCTAATTTAATTTTAAAAATAATTTTTAATTTCGAAAGTGATTTTAGAAGAATTTATATTGGATCATTTCTCTCTTAAAGCTCCTTTAATTAAAAAAAGTACTTTCGTAAAATTAATTAAACGGATCCAAAAACTCATTTTGACTTTTCAAAAATCATATCAAACGAACTCTTGATCTTGTTTGTTAAAGCTTATAAATATATATAAACTTGTCAAACTTAATTTTTTTTTATCCATTTGTCTGTAGAATTTACAAATTTTACTTACTTTTTAACTATAAATTTTGTTGGATAAGCCCATTTACAAGTAATTATAAACTTTGAAAACATGATTTGTGCAAGTGTAAATTACTTAGTGCTAATTTAGTGCATTTTTGACAATTATTAATTTATTTTATGGTTTGCTACATGATTATTTTCAACCGCGTATTCACACAATAAAATATTATGCACGTATACCAAAAATTCTACTTTTTAACCACACGTTTTTTAAAAATCACTACTCAAAACTCTTTGTTGTACAATATGGTTGTCATTTGTCAAACAAGCTCTCAAGTGCACAGTGAACCGACTAATTTATCATTAAGAGTGTGTGTGGGAAGGATTTTAATCAAAATTCTAGCCGTTATAGTCAACCTATGGACCCCACCTGTGAGAGGGAAAGTCAAAAATGTTGGTTGATTTGATAGATAACGGCTAGAATTTTGATTAAAATTCGGATTAAAATCCCTCCCAAACACACTCTAAATGAATCGAGTGCATTTCAAATTTAGATGTCATCGTAACCTGTAACTTAAATTGATACTAGACACCAATTGTGCTACATATTATTATCGATTTTTAAATTGTCGTTTAACGTCGCATGTCTAGTTTTATGAAGTTGTAGTTTTTGCTTTTCGACACGGCTGGTGTACAAAAATTTGAATTTTTTTTTTTGAAAAGAAACGAATAGTTACGAAGGTGACGTGGTAATTGAGACTCTGTTTGACACACATTCTTTCAAAACTCATTTTCAAGCACACATTTTTCAATAAAATAATATTTTTCATCATATCAATAATTTTTCTTTACTTTTTAGCCACATATTTTTCATCATATCACCATTTAAAATACATTATTTTCTCGATAATATTCATCAAACACCCTGAGTAAAGATTGAGATGTTTTCATCATAATTAAAGACTAGTTGTGGAATTAAAATAAAGTTTTGGATCAACTTGTTGCCGAACAATAAATTGGCAATCAATACTGCAATTTTCACTAAAGCCTTGTTTGATTGCAACGAATTTCATGGAAAACGTCAAATCCAATGAAAACGAATTCAACTTTGGCAGTTTGATTGCAACGTGGAAATGAAAATCGAATTTCAGGATACAACCACTTTAAGCTTCGTTTTCTTTGTTTTCATGGAAAACGAATTTTCATGTGTTTGGTGAGTTTTTATTTTCCAACTAACATGAAATTGAAATTTCTTTCTACCTTTGCATAAGGGTTCGTTTGATTGGTTTAAATTCCATGAAAAATGTCATGTCCGAGAAATTCAATTTCGACTTTAGCTATTTGATACGAAAGTGAAAATTGAGTTCGAATTTCAAAGTACAATCACCTTAAGCTTGTTTTTTTGTCAATTTCATGAAAGATGCATTCATATGGTACTTAAATTTTTATTTTCCAACTTACATGAAATTGAAAAGTCTTTCTACCTTTGTCAATCAAACGGACTCTAATACATCTTTGATTGCATTATTTGACTATAGTTTGTCCTCCCTCCCTCCCTCCTATTAACTAGAAGTTACAATAATATGGTGCAAGCCGAGTCAACTAGGCTGTTACTGTTAGACACGTGAGCTTGACTTGTGTCCACGAACAAGGTTCAACTATGGCCATTGATGAGCTCATGAGTCGGCTCGTAAAAACATATAAAAATCGATCCACGAGTCGGCTGGTAAAAAATCGAACTCGACTCATCCCATGACGCGTCTCAACTATGGATAAACACTGACTACATAATCAATTGCCAGAGATAGTATTAAATAGTTTATATTTATCATAATTTTATAGACTTCACAATCCACGCAATCTCTCGTACTAGTGTATTTTACCATACAATTACATGTCAGTAGTATAATTGAGCTAAGCTACTCGTAGTATATATGGACTACAGATGATCAATAGAATCGTGCGATTGATTTCTTCACTTTAATTCATTTCTATTTTAATTAGTTTATACATTGTTGTAAGTATATTAATTCACAATCCTTAATAATCTGAATAATCCTGTCGTTAGTTCCACCGGAATTGGAATTCTATGGTACAAAGGAAACTTGATACACTGTTTTCATCTACAATCAAGCTCTTTTTTGACTTTATCAAACCTGAATTTTGTCAAAATTATGTTTGACCTCTAGTCAACTGATTGACTTCCATCAACATTTGACCCGATAATTTGATTAACCCATGACCTTTAATTATTTGCATAACTAATTCGAAGCTACCAAATGGACCTAACTTGCCTCCGTTAATTGCGCTCGATCCCTCTGACTCGCCGTCGAGTTCAATTAACAATCCGAACTTACTCCACTAAAGTCCCACGACTATGCTCTCGAAAAATATAAATCACACAGTTATTATTCCACTTAGAGTGTGTCTGACTCAACTTTCTTTGACTCTTTTAATTGATTTTTTACTGTTTATTTCTAACCGTGGGACCCGCATGTGAGATGAGAAGTCAAATGTTGTGGGCTGAGTGAATGATTAACGGGTGAAAAAATGATTAAAATTTGCCAAAAAGCTCAGCCAGACACAACCCTTAGGCTCGTATGTTTCTTCTTGAGTTTCTACTCGATCACATCGTGAAATCTATTTAGCCATTGCTAAATATTGAGTTAGGTTAAAATGCCAAGAAGAATCATTAGCCCATTCATATGGGCGACAAATTTTGAATGTGAATGTGTTGACTACTGAATTCATCACTAAACTTTGCATTTTGTAATCTCTTTAGTCAATGAACTCAAATTCCATCCAAAAATTGACGGAAGTTGACGTGGCTTGGTGTGTCCATTGCTTAGTGCCAAATCAGCTACACGCGTGGATTTTATTAATTAAAACATGTGTAACATAACCTTCCCATAATCAAACCTTAACCACAGATCAATAATCAAAGCTGTGACCGGAACGAAACTTTGGTATCAACAATAATCTCAGCAGCTATGTATTTTTTTTTTTTTT